>JANRFK010003594.1:5040707-5053363 GCA_030068395.1 Apalone spinifera | reverse complement strand
GGAAGTGGCTGGGTGGTCCCAATATGGGGGGGCGCTGAGAGGGACTGGGGCCAGGTGGTTCCTGCACAGGGGGCAAAAGAGGGTATTGGGGGCAGTGATTTGCTCTCCAGCTCCTGGGATGTGGAACCATGCAGAATGCTGTGGGGGCAGGGGGAGGGGGCAAAGACTGGGGTGCTTGGGGCCACATCAATAGCCAGGCTTCTGCCCAGCAAAGTGCTCCCCACATGCCCCTCTGAGAGGGCCAGGCCACCCTCCCCTTTATCCCCGCAGCATGCAGGGCCCGGCCATACCTGCCCAGCACCCAGTGGACAGCACAGGCCATGCCAGCCCCACCATCGGAAAGCAGGACAAGGAAGAATGCAGGCGAGGCGTTAGCGCACAGGCCTGGGAGCCAGGACTCCTGGGTTCCACCCCAGTTCTGGGGGTGAGTGGGGTCTAGCCAGGGACTGAGGCTGGGAGCTTTTTCCACAGCTCTGGCAAGCAAAGCAGGGTTAAGGTCTAGTGGCTAGAGCAGGACTCTGGGCCCTGCCCCAGATAGCTGAGCCCCCAGTGCCGGTGCGGCCCCACACTGGGCTGATGGGAGGGTGTCATGTCCCTCAGGGAAATGCAGCCATCAGACCATGTGGGGGATGCGCCGTGTCCCTACTGCCTGCCAGCAAAGATCAGGGTAGGGCCTTGTCCCCAGTAAGCTGAGCACTTGGGCGGCCACGCAGGTGAGATTCAGGTGCCACTCAGCTGATTAGCAGAGCACCACTGCCAGTAGCATGTGGTGCACATCTGCACTTGCCTCAGTGCACAGCACAAATAGTATTCTACACATGGATGGAAAAGATTAGAGGGAACACTGATAAGTGCTTGCTGCTGAGCTGGCCCTGGTCTAATCCTACCTACCATGCACCTCTATGCTCACAAGGGAGACTGTCCCCCACCGTGGGCCTGGGCTCAGCCCCCCCACAACCAGAGTGATCATCTCCCCAGACCTGGGACCATCCCCGCCCAGCAGGGGGCTCCCTCTTCCTGCCAGACTGTTGGATTTTCTCGGCTGCTAGCCAGTGCTCATTAGTGCGTATCATGACTGGGCAGTGTCCCAGGGCCTCCTGCTGGGACTGGCATCTCATGTGTGGGCAGGGGTTACAGAGAAGGAGCCTGCTGGCCTGGCCCCAGCCCGCTCCCCGTCTGCCTGTCTGTCCGGCTCTTCCCACCGGCTGTCCTTCCTGAAGCAGAAAAGCCAATCCTTCCTGAGCCACCAGGACTGGATGCACAAAGGGCTCAGGGATGAGGTGCCTGGCACCTGGCTCCACTGGATCCCTCAGCCCTGCGCTCTTCCGCCCTTCCCCTCCAAGGCAGTTTGGTGCCCAGCTCAGCTGCGGGTTGTCAGCCAGACCCCCATCCTGGAGGTGCCTGAGCCAGGTCAGACCTGTCATAACCCCCCCTCCTCTCCTCCGCAGAGAGCCCCTGATTCCAGCCCCAGCCTGGTGGTCAGAGCATCCAGCCAGGAGAGGGGAGAGCTAGGTCTCCTATGTCCCCATGGGGGCTCCTGGGACTTGCAGGCCCAGTAATTATTTCATTCTTTATACACCGGGGACCAGCTTGAACAGGGCCGCCTACGCTGCAAAATGACATCGGCCTAACTTACGGCGTGCACAGCCCCCGTGGTAATTCGATTCCTTTTGCACGTCTCACTACGCTGCAGTGACTGAACTGCCACTGTTCTGAAAGGCAGCAACAGGCTGTGTCAGTCCCACAGAGCTGGTCTCCACTGCCGCTGCATTGCGCTGTCACATTCTTGCTCAGAGGTGTGAAAAAAACCACACACACACACACACACACCTGAGCGCAGCAAATTACAGCACTGTAAAGCAGCAGTGTAAAGCACCAGTGTAAAGAAGCTCCCAGTACTGTTAGCTACTCCCCTCGTGGAGGCAGTTTGCCTAGAGTCGGTGCCGGGACCACAAAGCTGCATTAAAGCGCTGCCCCAGCTGCGCTTTATACTTACAAGCAGGGCTCGACAAATTACAAGCCGGCACAGCCAGCGCCGCGCGATCTGCGCATGAGCAGCTCACAGAACCGTGCGGCTGGCAAGCGGGACTTGCCGCCGCTTGGCGAGCCCTGCTTACAAGCATAGACAAAGCCTTGGTGTCTACACTGACACTGTGTCGACCTGAGCACGTCGCCCCACACTCTGCACCTCTGGCGGAGGAGGGGTTATTAAGTCAGGATTGTGGGATAGGGGCTCTCAGCCTTTACCGATGACTGTACCCGTCAGGAGTCTATTTTGTCTTGTGTACCCCAAGTTTCACCTCACTTAAAAATGACTTGCTTACAAAATCAGCCATAGAAATAGAACATGAGAATGGCCGTACTGAGTCAGACCAAAGGTCCATCTAGCCCAGTGTCCCGTCTGCCCGCAATGGCCAATGCCAGATGCCCCAGGGGGAGTGAACAGAACAGGGAATATCAAATGATCCCTCTCCTGTCGCCCATTTCCAGCCTTTGTCACCACACACTAGTGCTGGCAAATGGCTTATTTTCTCATTTTTACCACCTAGTTATAACTCCATTAGAATATAAATACTGTACTTACTTTTCAGTGTGTAGAGCTGTCGAAACAAGTCACCAACTGAATGAAAATTTAGTTTGTACTTATTTGGCTGGTGCTTTTAATGTAGCTTATTGTGAAACAGGCTACTACCTAACCGAGTCAACGTATCCCCAGAAGACCACTGGGTACCCCATGGAGCTACAACAATCGTTCTCAACCAGTGTATTCCTAGCTCAGATCCATGGTAGTAGAGTGATTACAGCATGTTATATGGACTCTTACTGAGCAACGTCAGTTGCCTACCTTTGACCTAACAGTGTGAACAGGGCATGAGGGCTTGTCTGCACTGACAGCAGTGCCTCAGTGCCATGGTAGTACTTAGGGATGTTGTGTAGAGCTCTGCAAATCTGCAGATAAAGCTTTATATCTGCAGGTCTCTGTATCCGCAGACATGGCTGCAGATATCCGTGGCACACTTTTGCAGATGCGGATGTGGGTATCCGTGGCTCACTTTTGCAGATGTGGATGTGGCCACGGATATCCGTGGCACACTTTTGCAGATGCGGATGTGGCTGTGGATACCAGTTTTATATCTGCGCAGACCTCTAAAGACATGAAAAGCTTCTTCCATCAGTTTGGGTGCTCCCCCTTCCCGCGAGGCAGCAGCTATGTGGGCAGGAGGTGCCCTTCCATCCACATAGTGCTGTCCTTGTGCAGCGGGGCTGACAGGTGGCTGGGCTCTGGGGCAAGGCACAGGAGGGCTGCTCTGCACCGGCCCCAGTGCACCTACTCTCTTTTGCATCACCACGCCCCAGGACAAAGGCCCGCTTTGCCTTTCCCCCCACCAGCAGGCCTGTCTACGTGGGGAATCAGGCTGGTCTAACTCCATCACTTCGGGATGGACCAACCCTTGAGTGGCATCGTTTATAGAGCAGATCCAGGCCAGCTATGTCCACAGCGCACTACTAGGGCTCTGGGGTGTAGACACTCACCAGGGCTATGGAAGGGGTCTCCTGTTGGCGTCTTTCACCCACCTCCGTGGGAGGGGACCGTGAGATGCATGGAATTATTCTCTGGCAGACCTATAGCTGTCTGCGCCCAGAGCTAGCCTGGCTTAAGGTGAGGATGCTGCTCGGGGGAGGGATTTTCACAGCCCTGAGCAAGGTAGTGCTGCCAGTGTATGATCCCAGACACACTAGCCCTGATAGAGACATCCCTGGTGCAGCCTCTAGCCTCAGCTCTGAGCAGCTCATCAGAGAGGGGACTACTAAGGTCTGGAGAGGGTTTGGAGAGAGTCTATCCTCATAAACACTGTCTACCCTCCCCCTCCCCTCCCACACACACACCCCTACCTATTACCTATAGCTACCTATATGCACACCTGTCCATTTCCATGTACCTCCTCTCTCTCTTCCTCCATACATCTCCTCTATCTACCCCCATATATCTCATCTATCTATCCCCATACACCTCCTCTATCTATCTATCTATCTGCCCTCATACAACTCATCTATTTATCTACCCCCATACACCTCATCTATCTATCTATCTACCCCCATACAACTCATCTATCTATATATCGCCATACACCTTATCTATCTATCTATCTACCTATCTATCTATCTATCCCCATACACCTCTATCTAGCTAGCAATCTATCAATCTATCTCCATACACCTCCTCTGTCTATCTATCCAGCTAGCTATCCCCATGCATCCCCTCTCTCCTTCTCTCTCTATCCCCACACACCTCCTCAAATGATTGATCTGTATCTATTTGCCTACAGATCCCAATAGATATCTCATCTGTTAATGCTCACACACCCTCTGTCTATGGGCCTGAGCACACTGCAGGCAGGGAGGCTCCACTTTGAGCAGCATGCTGGCTGCTGGGCAGTAGGCCTGATGGACAAGGCCAGTTAGCTCCATGCAGCAGGCTCCAGGCTGCAAAGACACAATGACAGGGCAGGGCTCTAGAGCTCACAGCCCCTCGTGGGGGCCTGGAGCCAGCAATGTGCCAGTGCTCTCTGTGAACGAGCCTAGCCCCATGCCAGCCTAGCAGGGACAGCACCCACGGGGTGCTAAGGCACCCTCCTCTGGGGCTGCAAGAACTGGCGGGATCCAGCCCTGGCTCTGTCCCGAGCCTGCACAGAGACGTGGGACATTCCAGCACCATCCGCCCATGTCATGTCCTACAGCATGTGGGGGGAGCATCCCTACTCCCCAAGGAGGCAGGGGGGATCAGCGGAGATACTCATGCCCTGAGACAGGATCCAGTACCAGCTCTCCACACTTAGAGAGTATGATGGTATTTGCAGGCAGCTCCCCTGGGCCCTGGGACAGGAGGTCTGGAGATTAGATAGATAGATAGATAGATAGATAGATAGATAGATAGATAGATAGATAGATAGATAGATAGATAGATAGATAGACTGAAGGCCTCTCTCTCACCTATTGTCCACACTGGGCCTGGCTGGCGTCTTTCAAGAGGTGCGGTGCAGGGATCCTGTTGCTGGCATGCTCCCCAGGACCATCGTGGTGAGCTCTGTGTGCCGGGACTCTGCGCTGCTGAGTCTTCGTGTCTCTCCCTGCACTGGGCCAAGCCGCGGGCCAGACGTGCAGTCCCCAGGAGCTGGAGCTGTGACTCAGACTTTCCCTGCACTGGCCCGCGCTCTCTGTCCCCGGGCTGTCCTGTGCTGGGATAATCTCCCGCTTGCAGAGAGCATGTGTCATTAACTCAAACACCATTCAGCCTGACTTCCAAACATAGGCAGGGAGGCTGGCGCTGGGCAGCCCGCTGACAACAATGAGCCCAGCATTGCTGCCCAGTGCAGGGGTCCGGCCCCCAGCCCCCTCCCCACAGCCCTCAGCAATCCCCCCAGCTCTCCCCAGCTGCAGGGCAAGGGCAGCCAGAGAGCCAGACAACCCAGAGCGCTGTGCTTAGGACAAACAGACAGGACAAAGCGCTGCAATGGAGAAAAGGGGAGTATATAGACAGAGAGAGAATTACATTAGATAGAGGATGTGTATGGTAGATAGATAGATAGATAGATGAGGTGTATGGGGATAGATAGATAGATAGATAGATAGATAGATAGATAGATAGATAGATAGATAGATAGATAGATGGGATTGTTTGGGGACAGACAGGATGCTCAGGCAGACTCACTTTGCTGGGCCGGTGGCAGGGAGACCATGGAAGTGGGGTGCTAGAGAAGAACCAAAACAAATGAAATGTTGGAGTATAAACAGCATGGGGGGAGCTAAATGCGCCACTGAGCCATCTGTTTCATAGGGGCCCTGTGTGGGGCTGCCATAGCCAGGGGCACTTTGGTTCTGGCCTAGCGCACGCACGCACGCACACACATCCCAGCTAGGTAAATGCACTTATCAATTATCCCCCCAAAAGAAAGTTGGGGGGTTGTGGCTGGCAGAGCACCTAGGAATCATGACAGGCAAGGGAGAACCACCCATTACCGGGGCTCAGCCATGCGGCCCCGCAGCCAGCTGTCCACAGTGCGCTGGGCCAAGCCATGGCAGGCAGACAGCTGGAGTGAAGCCATGTGCGTGGGTGGGCAGGGAAGTGTTTGTGGTATGTGTGTGGGTGCTGGCTTGTGCCCTGCATGGGTGTTTGTTTGTGATAGCTGTTGGGGATGGCACTTCTGTATTTGGGGCTGTATATGAGTGTGTGGGATGTATATGTGAGGCAGGTGTATATATTTGTATCTATATGAGTGTATATATAAGTTTGTGGTGTTGTACATAGGGGCAGCTTGTGTGTATACATTGGGGCAGGCTACATGTAGGTTGTACTGGTGTGGGGGTGTATATGTTTGGGACAGGCGTATGTGTGGGGTGTGTACATGTGGGGTGTGTATGTTTGGGGTGTGTATACGTGGGGTACATAGGCGTGGATGTATGTGCAGAAGTGGGTATGTATGTGGGAGGGTGTATGTGGGAGTGAATGTCTATGGTGAGGTGTGTGTCTGTATTGTGTGTGTGTGCATGCATGGGAATGCATGGGAGAGCAGCATACTTGTGAGGGATACAGAGTGTGGAGGGAGGGCCATTTGTGAGGGAGTATCTGTGTGTGGGGGAGATACATGTGGGAGGTACAGTTTGAGGAGGGAGGTACGTGTGCACACAGGGAATCTGAGTGTAGGAGGAGGTGTGTTTGAGGAGTACAGGATGTGAAGGGAGGTACGTGTGTGAGGGGTGTCTATATGTCGGGGAGGCACATGTGGAAGGAGGTACATTTGGACCGGGGTATCTGTGCATAGGGGAGGTACCTGTGGGGGTGTGGAGTGTGAAAGGAGGTATATGTGCAAGAGAATATTTATATAGGGGGTACATGTGGAGGGAGGTGTGTTTGCATGAGGGGTGTTTATGTCGGGGGAGGTACACATGGAGGGAGGTGAAAATGGAGAAATTTGGAGTAGTTCTGTTTTGACACAGTTAAATCAATGCTAAAGGTTTGACAACTAGAAGAAAATGTGAAACCACAGTGAATATATCCCTTTTTTGTGAAAACGTCATGAATTATGAGAGTCTACAGGGTCAAGAAAAAAATAAACTTGCTGAAATATCCATTTAAAAAATAATAAAAAGAATTAAATGGAAAAGTTTTAACAATCCCTTTTTAAGAAATATGAAACAAAAATTACCTTCATAAAAATAACACTGTATTTTTGAAAAATACACTCAATGAAATAAAGCATATTCGTTTTTATTTTATTTTCCAAAAAGGGACCCAAGCAACACCAAGTAAAAAGCTAATAGTAGATAAAGTTTCCTCTCAGCTTATAGAAACTTTTCACTGTTAAGAATCATGGAAATGCACTAACATTGTGAACTGAGCTGTGCCCCCACCCTGGCTGGCGCCGTATGAAATAGTGTTATAGCAGACAAGAGCCTTCGAATGGGAACCGTTGTCCTTTGGTGCAAACGGTCGCTTTTCTCACCTTTGCCCTCATGAACAGAACCCAGAGCCAGAGCGATCCAGAGACTGGCTGGTGGCATTTTTAAGTGATAAAATAGCAAGTGGAGTCAGTCTCATCGACTGAAGACGTTTTAATGAGCTTGAGCTTCAAAAAACTGCACTTGCCACTTTTGATTGTGACCAGCAGCATCAGCAGAATCCTCAAAGCTGGCCACACCTTAGGAAACATGTCCCTCCGCTCACATCAGGCGCAACTGGGAGAACTTGGGGTGGAGAGCGCTTCCCTCCCCTCCCCACTCCTCCATGGGGCAAAAAGTGGCGGACATGCAATTCGACATACAGGTCTAATTGCTGACATCCAAACATTCCCCATGTATGAGTGTCTGGTGCAACTGTTCGAGAGTGTTTCCGTGTCTGCCAGCAGCTTACTAAGGTCACACAAAGAACTCTGGTTTTCTCCAGGATGCTTCATTTGTCCAAACTTTTCTGTGATGGACACTCAACAAGTGAGCAAGAAACATTCCTCTTTAATTTTTCTTCTGAGCTTCCCATCACCACATCTCTGCCCCAGTGACCAAACTGTCTCTTCTTCTGATGAATACAGGTTTCCTTGACAACAGGCTCAGCTCCTACATATTCTGCCTTTTCTTTGGCAGCCATGATGGCACGTTGATCAGTGACTCTGGAACAATTTTTAGGGTGGGGTCATGGGCTGTTGGTGCAGCTGGAGCTGGGGGAGGCAGGCCCCCATCTCTACCTACAGCCTCACCTGCTCTGCTGAGGCCTCACCCCCCTATGGAGAAGAGGAAGGAGGGGGTGAGCATGCATGCACACCCCAGACTCCCCAGCCCCGGCACACCAGGGAAGCGAGGAGGTTGCGTGGTGTGGCCCCAGCTCTGTAGCACCAGGGAGGGAGGAAGCCGTGTGGCTTCAGCCTCTCCAGCCAGGAGCATGGGGAGGGCGGGCGCTGGGGGCAGCAACACTCCGCCCCCCAGAACACCTACAGCAGGCGCTCTGGGGGCAGAGTGTGGGCAGGGCCCTGCCTGGCAGTTTGGGAAGGCAACGCCTTCCCCCGCCTAGGCTACTGAATGCCTACAGCAGCAGTGCTGAGCCATGCCTCCCCTTATATCTGTTCCGTGCCCTTCCAGTGGTTGCCAGCTTTCCCAGTCCAGACTGACTGGATGCCAGTAATGGCGGTAGCGTCCAGTCTGTATGGCCTGGAAGAGTTGGCAACCCTAGCCCCTCACCGCCCACAGAGCAGCCACAGCTGAGCCCTAGGCTGGCAGTGGGACCCTGGGGAGCAGTGGAGCCTCCAGCGCCAGGGGCTGGGACCCTGGGGCTGACAGGACTGGCAGGCTGTGGGTGTGGGGCCAGTGGGCATTGAGACCCCAAAGGCCTGTGCAGCCCATGAGGCTGACAGGTGGCAGTGAGGCCAAGCCAGCCCAAGGCTGTTCAAAATGGTTGGTGGCTCCCTTTAGGCACCACATCCCCCTGGCGGGAGAGACCCCATCCCTAGGCCAATCACTGCAGCTCCCATTGGCCAGAAACAGGCCAATGGAAGCTGCAATGATTGGCTCAGGGGAGGGGACAGCACATAGACTCTGTCTTTCCCCCCGACACTGCCTTGGGTGCATGGGGCTGCCTTGAAGTCCCTATTGAGCTGCTGGCCAGGGGCCACTCAAGGTGAGCGCCTCCCAGCCAGAGCCTGCCTCTGGCATCCCACCGCCTCTTGCTCCCCAATTCCCTGCCCCAGGTCACCATCCAAACCCTCTGCACCCACCGTTGCCTCGGGTCACAACCCACTCCCAGACCCTGCACCCCCTCTTACACTCCTCCTCCAGGGCAAAATTCACTCCTGCACCCATACCCCTTCCCCAACTCTACATCCCAGTCCCTTGCCCCAGACAATCTCCCCCTTCACCCAAACTCCCTCTCAGACCCCACACCCTCTCCTGAACCTCAATCCCTATCCCAAGCTTCCTTCTGCACCCAAACTCCACCCCAGATCCTGCACCCCCACCATAGAAAAGTGTGGCCCATGACCACTTACCAAAATCTCAGAGGGCCCCTCCCCATCAAAAATTATTGCCCACTCCTACTCTAAGTCCAGCCCTGGAAGGCAGAAACCATCTCCTGAGGCTCTATGCACCAAACCCGCCTCTTGACAGAAGGAGCAAGACATCTGCTTTGTGCCCCGCAGCATGCCATTTAGCTCAACAGTCAGGGCAGTGGGCTGAGCTGTGGGAACGCCAATGTCAGCGACTGGGCCAAAGGAAGCGTAAGAATGGCTCTGCAGCCCAGAGGTTCGGGCACCCCCCCGGGCAGCGGGAGACCCCAGTCCAGTGCCTCTGCTCCTGTCCCTCTTTCATGACTTAAAGGGACTCACTGTAGGTGCCTAAGTCGGGGGGTTGACCCCCCCCCAAGTCACTTTGTGGATCTGGGTCCCCGTTCTCAGTCAAAGCTCGTCATCGAGCCGGGCCAATGAAGGTTGGCAAAGGGGCAGAACCTTCCCAACCCCCACACCCCAGTTCTTCACCAAATACTGAGCTCCTCACTCTGCTTTGATACCCCCCATTCCAGCCACCCGCCTATTGCTCTGCCCCACCACCACACACACACACAGAGCTGCTGGGGCTTTGCAGACGGGAAGGGCTGTAGAGAGCAATGCAGAGTCCCTACCCCAGGTCTGGGCCCAGCTTGTGAGGAAGGGGCTCTCCAGACCCACCTGCAGCCCCAGAGGCTCGGAGCAGTGTGTACTGAGGGCCCCATTCCTCTCAACAGGATGTTCGCACTGCGTATGGCATTGTGGTGAAGCATAGCCCAGAAGAATCGCTTGGAGCTCTCAGCACTGGCTGTGCCGTGCATCCAGCACACCCATTCCCTAGGCCCAGGGCACACTTGGTCCCCCATGCCAAGTACTGCCCGGTCCGTTGTGATACCAGCCTGTCCCATTGGCAGTGTTCCCTATAAGCGGTGCACATGTGCGGCCGCGCAGGAGAGAGTTCAACACTGCCCAGCTGATTAGCAGAGTGCCCACAGCTAGGTCTGTGTTTCTAGTGGTGGTGCCCATTCACACATGCCTCATGCACAGAAAAAAAAACATTCTGCACATGGATGGGAAAAAAACGCACATGGATGAAAAAGATGAGAGGGAACATTGCCCATAGGGCACATGTGTAACCCACACACTAGGGGCATGTCTAGACTACATCCCTTTGCCAACAGAGGCATGTAGAATAGGCTACCCGACATAGTTAATGAAGCAGGGATTTAAATATCCCCGGCTTCCTTAAAATAAAAATGGCCACCACACTGTGCCGGCTCAGCTGATCATCGGCACAGCGCGCGAGTCAAGACGCGGATCGGTCGACAAGCGAAGCCTTTGTCAACCGCTCCTGTAAACCTTGTTTCACGAGGCATAAGGGAGCGGTCGACAAAGGCTTCCCTTGTCAACCGATCTGCGTCTTCACTCGCGTGCTGTGCTGACGATCAGCTGAGCTGGCACAGCACAGCGGCCATTTTTATTTTAATGAAGCCGGTGATATTTAAATCCCCGCTTCAATGACTATGTCAGGTAGCGTATTTTACATGCCTCTGTCGGCAGAGGCATGTAGTCTAGCCGCACCCCTACTGTGGTTCACTGTCCCACGTAGTGGCACGTAAACCACTTACCATGAGAGATAAGAATGAGGGAGCTCTAGAGTGTAAGCTGAGTGGCAGCTGGCTTTATAGCCCAAGCTGTAGTAGCTCCTACACTAAGCTCCAGAGATCCCAGATTCAAATCTGTTTCCTGGCACAAGGGGGCTGATTTAAGGCTGTATGGACAGACTCTGTTCTGGCAAGACAGAGAGACAGAGTTCCTGTTGCAGAAGCCACAGTAGTGAGGCTGTTTCTTAGCATATCTGCTGGATGGTTTGTTCCATTTCTAATGGTTGTCTCTACCAGCCTGCCAGCTCTCAGGCTGACGGGGCTGTAAGCCCCTGGATCTCCCCTCGAGCCCCTTGTAAATATAGCTACAACATTTGCTCCCCTCCCATGTGCTGGAGCAGCAGCTGCTTTTAATGAGAGGGCATTTTTTTGCTAGCAGCTCAGCTTCTTCAGGATCCAGGGATGGAAAGCAGCTGGGCCCCGGGACTTACTGCTCTTGGCAGCAAAGTGCTCACTTACTCCTGCTCCACAGGCTCCGTAGCCTGGAATTCTGCCCCGGCTTTGAGAGATAGGAGCAGCCCAGCCCCTGTGCTCTAATGCACCTTCACCAGGGCAGGGCGCCCGGCCCTGCTGCTCAAAGGGCTGTGTCCATGGGGAAATCGTGTGTGTGTCAGGCAGTTCTGCGTGGCAGGCCATTGTGGGTGGAAGTGTTAGGTATGTATGTTAGGACATTGTGTGTGTGTGTTAGGTGTGCATATAAATGTGTCAGGTGTGTGCATATTAAGCCATTGTGTGTGCAGGGGGTGTTAGGTGGGTGTGTGAAGGAGTTAGGTTTATATATGTTAGGCCATTATTTGTGGGTGTTTTAGGTGGATGTATGGATGTGTTAAGTATGCGTGAGAGAGAGCATTAAGCCACTCACTGTAGGTATGTTAGGGGTGTGTGTTAGGGCATTTTGTGTGTGTGTGTGTGTGTGTGTGTGTATTTGTTGGGGCAGGTCCGCCGACAGGGAGGGCAAAGGGGGCAGTTGCTCCAGGGCCTGTTGATTCAAAGAGGCCCAGGGCTCCAGCCATCACTTCACTGCCGGAGCGCCAAGCGCTGTACAGCTCCGAAGGCTGGCGGGAGGAGAGGGGTTGTGCGACGCGGTCCAGGCTGTGCTGGGGCTGGCTGCTGTCAGCTCCACCCCTTCTACCTGAGGCCTTGGGCCTTCCAGAGTAGGATTGCCAGGTGTCTGGTATTGAACTGGACAGTCCAGTATTTTCGCCTCCTGTCCCATACTTTCTGATTTTTTCCTGGCCAGGAGGCGAAAATCCCGGGCTGTCCGGCTCACTCTGGAGGCAGCCTGGCAACCCTAGTGCTTACCGGGCTCCACAGGAGAGCTGTCCGGCCCGGCGCCTGTTAGGGCCAAAAAGCCTTACCACACGGTTTATGAAGGGGCCACGTTGGGGGTGTTTTTTGTTGGGTTTTTTTGCTTAACAACTCTCGAGGTCCTTTTTTTTTTTTTCCTGGCGGGTTTTTTTTTTTCCAG
>JANRFK010003594.1:5010791-5021341 GCA_030068395.1 Apalone spinifera | reverse complement strand
TCTGTCCCTTCCCCCATTAAAGGGAATGGGACTGCCTGCCTCCCCCCGTAACCATCCCCTCCCTTCAAGAACAGAATGGTACAATCCTCCTCCCCAGAGAACGCAACCCCCGCAGCACAGGCGATGGAACGCCCTGAGCCCTCAACACCCTGTGGCGCCTCCCACAACCCACGCCACCCCTCCCGGTGAGCAATGGACCCGCTCCAAGCTATCCGAGCCTCTCACCCTAGCCCAGCGCGCAGCCGGCGATAGCCTCGCTCCTTCTGCCCAGTACGCATGCGCCGCAGCTTTTTCCCCCTCCTCCCACTTTCCTCCGCCCGCCCAAGTTTTACGTAGCAACCGTTGCTACGGGCGCAACTGCGGCCTAGCAGGACCGCATAGCGCCTGCCTCGCAGTGCGGGGGCGCGAGGGCAGGGGGCGTGTGCGGGACGGGGGCTCTCCCAGCAGGCACCACCCCATGGGCTCCTATAACTGATCTTGCGCGGGCCAGGCCTGCGCTGGGAGGCCCCATCTGCGGCCTGCAGCCCTGCCCTAGGAGCCGCCGGGAATTAACGGTTACGTTGTGTCAAGCCTCCAGGAATACAGCCCCCCCCGCGACTGCATTGTCACAGCCCAGGGCAGGCTGAGCTGGGCCCAGTGATAACAGTGAGGGGAGCCAAGCCAGACCCAGGGACCGTGGAGTGAGGGGCTGAGCTGGACCCGGGGACCGTGGAGTGAGGGGCTGAGCTGGACCCGGGGACTGTGGAGTGAGGGGCTGAGCTGGACCCGGGGACCGTGGAGCGAGGGGCTGAGCTGGACCTGGTGAGCGCCGAGAGAGGGGCCGAGCTGGACCCAGGAACCGCTGAGAGAGGGGCCGAGCTGGACCCGGTGATCAGGTCGAGCCAGACCTGCTGACCATTGAGAAAGGGGGCAAGCTGAGCTGGACCCTAAGGGACCTGCTGACCAATGAGTGAGATGGTGAGTCTGGACCCAGGAGGCCCAGCCAGTGCTAGCAATGAATAAGCAATATAAGCCAGACCAATCTGTGAGCCAAGCCAGCTGATGCAGTGAAGGGGCAAGCTGAACCAGACCCAGTGACCAAGCTGAGCTGGACCAGTGAGCAAGGGGACAAGCTAAGCTGGACCCAGTGACCTGATGGGCAGGCCCCATCCAACACAGTGCAGGATATGGGTGGGAGGTACAAAAAAATCCCTTGCTGAGCCACACCCTTCTCTCTGCAGCACAGGCTTGCTAGTGTCATCTTTGGACACTGGGCTCAGTGCCCACAGGTGGTTGCTTTGCTGAGGCAAGGCCCTGCAGCCCCCAGCATAAAGGCTATCTGATGAACACTCAGGTTTGGGGGAGCCCTGCATCCCTCCTCCCACCCAGCTGCTCTAGCACAGGAACCCAGCACCATGTCTGAGCAGATGCTAGTGTATCTCATGCACACACAGCTGCCAAGTTGAAGCTGCAGGCACCCACCAGCCTCAGCGAGGCTTAGTGCAGGAGCTGCAGCTGTGGTGGCAGCAGGAGAGCACTATCTACCAATTACACCCACTTCCCATGCAGCCCTGTGTGGTGTTCAGCCACCACAAGATGGGTGTAGGCGTGAGGCCACATCTCCGTCTGCACTAATTCAGGATAGTGATACAGCAAATCCAGGATTTAATGGTGTGGCATTCTGACAGGTCTCCTGCTCCATTAGTGCTCCATTAGCCGAGCATTAGTTCGGCTCCGTGCATTTTCATATGCGCTCTCAGTATATTATGCCACCTCCATGCAGGTGGCTAGCATAACAGACTTTACGAGAGCCCCTAAAGACCACACACTTAGATAAGATACAAAGGCACCTGAGTCAGGTTTATTGTTGAATGAAGTACATTAATAATTGTTGGTAGCCAGATGGCCTCTGAGCCCCCTACATATTTGTACCCAGGACAATGGACACAGCCCAATCAATAGTATGGATTTCACTATTTCCCCCTAGGCCAGCTAAAGAGTTAAGTGAGGTACCCCCACATTTATAGTCAGAAATGAACAATTTATGATCCACACCATACATATCATCTTATGCATTAATGATGTGTTTGGTACCTCTTCTTGTACTTTCCTCCAAAGCATTCACTACCCATTATTCTGCTTTCACTCCTGTTGTTTCAAACTATTTTATTGTGTACTCAGCTGGGTGTCCCTGTATTGTTCTGGTGGCATGTATTTACATACTTCATGTGCTTTTATCAGTGCTAGCAGTTTTAGGGCTGAGAGACACTAACTTACATGCAAACATCTGCTTCTGAAATGGCCTGTCTGTTACTCATAATAAAACTTTTGCTTATTTTGGTTCAAGCACCCAGCTCTTCAGGCTCTTTTTTTCTCCTGCACCCTCCATGCACTGAACAAACCAAACAGAGGCACTTTCAAATCAGTCTTTTATTTGCCTTCTAGGTTGAAGGGTTGTGCCAAGTGCCCTCATACAGAAGGGGCTCTGGAAGAGACAGGGGTGCTCTGCCTACTCAGGAGGCCGTCTGGGCGCTGGAGGAATAGGCCAGGGCTTTGGGGAGCAGGTATTACCTGGTTACCAGGACAGAGATACAGAAAGTGGCAACTGCTCTCATGCCAGTCTTCTTTCTGCCAGAGCTATGGGAACCCCTCTCCTACAGGAACCATTTGTGGAGAGGCAAGCACCAACTGCTCCACCCATGAGTTGACTGCAGAGCTCCTGCCTCTCATTCATGCATTTAGCCTCTCGGAATGCTGCGCCCAGCCCACAGAAGGGAAAATGCTCCAACCAGGGAGGGACTTGCTCAGGCTCACCCAGCAGAATCCAACAGACCTAGCTCCCAAACCTTTCCCCTGCATACACTTTAACCACTAGACCCCATAGAGTCAGGGATGGAACCCAGGGGTCCTGACTCCCAGCCCACCCATCCACTCTTACCCCTAGAGCCAAGTCTCCTCCCAGAGTTGGGGATAGAACTCAGGAGTCTGCAGCCAGGATAGCTAGGATGAAGCAGAACCAGGCTACCTGCACGAGTCTCACAGCTTGCGGCCCCCACTGGTCATCATGTGGGGATATTCCACTGTCTTCATATTGCACAGGCAAGACAACTGGGGAACAAGAGCTCTAGCAGATCCTGCAATGCCAACCCACTGCGCACCCTCCGGCTGGTGTCTGTAGCCAGGGGTTCAGAAGGTGTGAACCAGCTGCACGCTGGGCACTGTCTGCACAATCTGGATAGAGGGCAGTTCCTGGGGGGGTGGCACTGGGTTTGGCAGCAGCTGTACCATCTGGGTGCTGGTGGCAGAGGGCTGCCCGCCAGCTGACACCCCATGTACTGTGCCACTGCCAGAGCCCATGTTTTCCAGCACTTGCAGAGTCTGCTCACCAGGCGCACTGCGGATGATGAAGAGCTTCTGCCCTGTTGCCGGTGCCAGGGCTCCTACCCCATTGTCTGGGGGCAGTTCCTGCAGGTTCTCCACCTCCTGTACACAGAGTCGGGTCTGTTCGCCATCAGCACCACGCAGCACCAGTACGCTCTGTACCCCCTCCTCCGTCTGCAGCGTCTCCAGATGCACACCCACCTCCCCACCCGACCCCAGCAGTTCCTCCCCTGGCCCACTCTGCACCACCAGCAGATCCTGACTCTCCTGCAGGCCCGACACATCTGGCCCAGAACCCCCAGTGCCCGAAAGTGCTGAGGAGCAAGGCAGGTGCTGCTCTTCACCCCCTACTGAGGGAGGCTGCACTAGGGTTTGCAGCTGCATGCTGCCTAGTTCTGGGGGCTGGGGCAGAGGCTGCACATTTGATGCCTCAGCAGGGGGTGGCGTCAGAGCCTGTAGCTGGATGCTGGCCACCTCCTGAGGCTGGGCTTGGATCCGGACTCCAGACACATCTGCAGGAGGCTGCTCGGCCACATTCTGCAGCACAATGATATTCTGCCCAGCCGGGAGGGTTGGTGTTGGCTGTGGGCCTGGCAGTGCTTGGATCTGCATGCTGGGCAGCACCGGCCCACCACCTGGCACCAAGATGATGTTCTGGGGATTGCCAGGTGCTGCCGGCTTCCTGGTCTTGCTCTGCTGGCGCGGGGCAGGCTTGCTTGGGGCTACGGGGCCGCTGGGCACCAGTGTAAAATTAGGGGTATTCTGGAGGACGGGCACTTTCTGCTGCGTCGGCACCAGCTGTGGGCTGGGCAGGAGCAGCAGTTTCTGGGGGCTCTGCTGGACACTGGGGATGAGCTGCAGCCCCTGGGCTGTCTGCACCAGCAGGAAAGTCTGTGAGTTGGGGGCGCTGGGCGTGCTACCCACCTCCAGGTTGAGGGTGGCCTGTAAGTTGGGCACAATATGCACTTCCTGGGTGGCAGGTGGGGTGGGAAGGCCTGGGGCTGGGCTCTCCCCCTTGGCCTCAGCAGCATGGGTGCGCAGGTGGCGCTGCAGGTAAGAAGCCATGACGAAGCCCTTGGCACAGACAGAGCACTTGAAGGGGCGCTCGCTGGAGTGCGTGCGCTGATGGAGCTGCAGGTTGGAGGAGTGAGTGAAGCTCTTGCCGCATTCCTGGCAGCTATAGGGGCGCTCGCCTGTGTGCGTGCGCTGGTGCTGCCGCAGGTTGGAGGTCTGGGTGAAGGCCTTGCCACACACCAGGCAGGCGAAGGGGCGCTCACCCGTGTGCAGCTGGCGGTGGCGTCGCAGGCAAGAGGTGTTCTTGAAGGCCTTGCCACAGTCAGTGCAGCTATAGGGGCGCTCGCCCGTGTGCAGGCGCAGGTGGTACTGGTAGTGCGACGACCACTTGAAGGTGAGGCCACACTCGGCGCACTTGAAGGCGCGCAGGCCGGTGTGCACGCGCTGGTGGATGGACAACAGTGACGAGCGCTTGAAGGCCTTGCCGCACTCCGAGCACTTGTAGGGGCGCTCGCCTGTGTGGTCGCGCAGGTGGTAGCGCAGCCCTGACGAGCCTTTGAAGGCCTTGCCGCACTCGGTGCACTTGTAGGGGCGCTCGGCCACCTCAGGAGGCACGGGGGGTGGGGCTGGCTCGGTTGCCGTCTGGGGACAGGTGACCTCGGCCTCGGCCTGAATGAGCTGCTGCTCGGCCGGGTGGCTGCGCTGGTGCCCCAGCAAGCTAGAGAGCTGCACAAATGTCTTCTCGCAGATGGAGCACTTGTAAGGCCGCTCACCCACGTGGCTGTGCTGGTGGCGTGCCAGGCCCGAGCCATTCTTGAAGGCCTTGCCACAGGTGGCGCAGGTGTAGAGCGGCGGGACGGGCGGCTCAGTGGGCACTGTGGGAGCCAAGTGACTGTGCTGGTGGCCCAGCAGTAGCTCCTCGCTGGGGAAGGTCAGCTCACATTCCCCACATTTCCATAGCATCTCCACTGTCTCTACAGGGTCAGCAGGAGCCAGGAAGAGCTCAGCTGGCGCACAGGTCAGCTCTGCCTCGCCAAAGGGTGCCAGTGGCTTGGCCGCGTGCGTCTGCAGGTGTTTCTGTAGGTAGGCATCCGAGATGAAGGCTTTGCCACAGGCCTGGCACTTGTGGGCCCGTCCCCCGGTATGGGTGCGCTGGTGCAGCAGCAGGTTGGAGGAGTGGGTGAAGGTCTTGGGGCATTCAGTGCACTGGTAGGGACGCTCGCCCGTGTGGATGCGCTGGTGCTGCCGCAGGTTGGTGGACTGGGTGAAGGCCTTCCCACAGGCGGCACAGACATAGGGGCGCTCGCCGGTGTGGATGTTACGGTGGCGCCGCAGGCTGGATGAGTTCTTGAAGGCCTTCTCACACAACGTGCACTTGTAGGGGCGCTCGCCTGTGTGCTGGCGCACATGGTACTGGTAGTGCGACGACCACTTGAAGGCCATGCCACACAGAGCGCACTTGAAGGCGCGTAGACCTGTGTGCACGCTCTGGTGGATCTGCAACAGCGACGAGCGCTTGAAGGCCTTGCCGCAGTCAGCACACTTGTAGGGGCGCTCGCCAGTGTGGCTGCGCTGGTGGTAGAGCAGTGCTGATGAGCCCTTGAAGGCCTTAGGGCACTCGGAGCATTTGTAGGGGCGCTCACCCGTGTGTGTGCGCTGGTGATGAATCAGTCGCGACGACCACTTGAACACTTTGCCACACTCCAGGCACTCATATTGGTGGTCGCTGGCACCCGGCTGCGGCACTGGTGCTGGCTGCATGTCCGCCATCTCCAGCTGCTGGGCTCCCACCATCTCACCCGAGCCTGCAGGGAAAGAGGGCACAAGTCAGCAAAACACCATAAGAACGGCCATACTGCGTCAGAGCAAAGGTCCATCTAGCCCAGTATCCTGTCTGCCAACGGGCTAATACCAGATGCCCCAGAGGGAGGGATCATAACAGGTAATCCTCATGCAGTCCCTCCCGTCACCCACCTCCAGAGAAACAGAGGCTAGGGATTCCATTCCCACCCATCCTGGCTAATAGCCATTGATGGACCTAACCTCCATGAATCCATCTAGCTCCTTTTTTACCCTGTTAACGTTCTAGCCTTCACTTCATCCTCTGGCAAGGAGTTCCACCGGTTGACTGTGCACTGAGTGAAGAAAAACTTCCTTTTGTTTGTTTTAAACCTGCTGCCTGTTAATTTCATTTGGTGACCCCTAGTTCTTATTTTGTGGGAATAAATATATGTTTCCTTATTCAGTTTTTCCATACCAGTTATGATTGTATAAACCTCTATCATATCCCCCCTTAGTCTCCTCTTTTCTAAGCTGAAAAGTCCTAGTCTTCTTAATCTCTCTTCATATGGGACCCATTCTAAACTCCTAATCATTTTTGCTGCCCTTCTCTGAACCTTTTCCAATGACAATATATATATTTTTGAGACGAGGCAACCACATCTGTATGCAGTATTCAAGATGTGGGCGTACCATGGTTTTATATAGAGGCAATAAAATATTTTCTGTCATATTTTCTATCCCTTTTTAATGATGCCTAACATTCTATTTGCTTTTTTGACAGTTGCTGCACATGGAGTAGTTGTTTTCAGAGAACTGTCCACAATGACTCCAAGATCTCTCTCTCGAGTAGTTGTAGCCAAATAAGTCCTCATCATATTGTATGAATAGTTGGGATGGATTATTTTTTCCAATGTACATGACTTTACATTTATCAACATTAAATTTCATTTGCCATTTTGTTGCCCAATCTCTTAGTTTGGTGAGACCAACAACCAGGCCAGAGCCCACTGCCAGCCAGAGCTGGGCCAGAACCTGCAGATATCCAGAATCCGCAGCTGCCCCGAGCCAGCCAAGGATGTCAGGGTGACTCCAGGACAGTCTTGGGAGAATTGAGATCAGAATACTGATCCCCCCAACAGGGTAACTCCATACAAAGGGGGACCTCTCTTCTATTTTAAACCTTATGGTTCATATTAAGCCCTTGGTTACTGGGATTCTGTGGCTTTCTGTCAAAGCAGGGTTGGTAAAGGAGCAGCCCTTTACCTCCAGGACTGCTCTGGCTCCTGTTCACTGCTCAACTGCACTTTGTTTTTACCTGAGTGGAAGGTGACCCACTATGGGAGTACCAGCCAAGATGTATCCTGCTGTTGTGCTGCTGACAGCCTGGCTCCCGGGGAACCCAGCCTTAAAATATCCCTGCCTCCTGTTTGGTGGCTTTTAACAAATCCAGCGGTGATTTCTGAGCTCCAAGCAGAATTCTGGCTGGAAACTTGCTAGATGTCACAAAGCTGAACCATTTCCTCACTCATTCCTGTCACTGGCCCTGGCACCTCCAGCCCTGCCTTGTGCACCACTGCTCTGTCATGCTGTTAATGAGATTCAAAGGCCAAAAAAGATCATTCTGATCATCGAGTTCAATGGTCTCCAACCTTTTTAAGCATGAGATCACTTTTTGAATTTAAATGCAATCCAGGATCCACCTCATACCCAAAACACTCTTGCCCTGCCTCCTTCCCACCCCTTCTCCAAGATCCAGTCCCTGCTCACTCCATCCCTTCCCCACCTTCATTCACTTTTATCAGGCTGGGGATAGAGGGTTGGCATGCGAGGGAGGAGAATGCGGTCTCTGATCTTGGGCTAAAGGATTTGGAGTGTGCCAGGGGTTCTGAGCTCAGCCTGGGGCAGGGAGCTGAGGTGCAGAATGGGTGCAGGCTCTGGGAAGGAGTTTGGGTGCAGTGGGACTCAGAGGCTTGGGGTGCAGGAGGGGTTCAGGACTGGGGCCAGGTTTTTGAAATGCAGGCTCCAGCTGGGCATCATTTACCACAGCTGGCTTCCAGGTGGTGGTGCAGGGGGCTAAGGCAGGCTCACCCCTCCCCTGGCTCTGCACCACTCCCAAAAGCAGCCAGCAAACTCTCTCCATCCCTGCCCCCCCCCCCTCTGCTCTATGGAGATGGAGTATAGGGTGGAGGAAGGGGCATTCTGACATCAGCACCTCCTCCTCTTCTTCCTGTGCCCTACGCAGCAACCAAGAGGCTCCCAGGGGTGGGGGGTACCTCCATGGGAGAGGGCAGGAGCAGCACAGCAGTGCTGAGAGGGGCAGATGAAGTCCTGGCACTTGACAGCCCCCCGGCCAAACCTGACAGGATCACCTGATAAAGGCTCCAAGATCTACCAGTAGATCCCAGTCTACTGGTTGGTGACCACTGGTCTTGTCTGACCTTGTGTAGCCAGGGACCTGTCCCAAAATAATATCTAGAGCAGAACTTTTAGAGAAACACCTAATCTGGATTTAAACATTGTCAGTGACAGAGAATGCATCACAACCCTTGGGAAATTGTTCTGAGGGCTAATGTAATTATAAATGTACATCTTATTTCCAGCCTGAGTTTATGCAGCTTCAGCTTCCAGCCACTGGACATGTTCTACCTTTCACTGCTAGATTGAGAGCCCATTATTCAGTATTTGATTCTCATGGAGGTACTTACAGACTGCGGTCCTATTACCACTTAAAAGGGACTTGCTTCATGCAGTAACAACTGTTCTTCAAGATGTATGTCCTTGTGGGTGCTCCAGCGCCACAAATTGGAGCATTGCAAAGCAGTTCCCCCCCTCCCCCACATATACACACACCTTGTCAGGCCACTCACGCTGCTGCCTCCCAAGCACCTGACACGCGCGGCCTGGCCCCTCCTGTTCAGTTCCTCTTCTCTGTTCAAGTAACTAAGTGTATGTCTAGACTACATCCCTCTGTCAGCAGAGGGATGCAGATTAAGCAGATCAACATTGCAAATGAGGCAGGGATTTAAATATCCCGCGGCTAATTTGCACAAAAATGGCCGCCGCATTTTGCCGACTCAGCACTTTGTTGGCAAAAAGCGACATTCTAGAGGGGGATCTGTCGAGAACGAAAGCCTTTTTTGACAGATCCCTTATGCCTCCTGCAAGGAGGTTTACAAGATCTGTTGAAAAAGGCTTTCTTTCTCAATAGATCCCCCTCTAGACTGCCACTTTTTGCTGACAAAGTGCTGAGTTGGCAAAACATGGTGGCCATTTTTATGCAAATTAGGCACGAGATATTTAAATCCCTGCCTCATTTGCAATGTCAACCTGCCTAATCTGCATCCCTCTGCTGACAGAGGGTGCAGTCTAGACATACCCTAAGACTCCAAGTAGAGGGGAGGAAGGGAGGGTTGTGGAGCCACAGGACACACATCTTGAAGAATAGTTGTTACTGCACAAAGTGAGTAACTCCCTTTTCTTCTTAGAGTGATGTCCCCGTGGGTGCTCCACTGTTGGATGGAGCGAGTCGGAGTCATTGTTTGGCAGTGGTAGACAAGACTGCAGTGGCCACTGCTGAGTCAGATGCTAGTTGTGGTAGTATTGCATAGTGTTTCACGAAAGTGTGGTCTGAGGACCATGTTGCAGCTCTATAAATGTCTCTTAGGGGGACATTGTTCAGGAAGGCTGTGAAGGCAGCTGTAGCTCGAGTGGAATGTGCCTGTGATCGATGCTGTACTAGCCTGTTAGCCTCAGAATGGCATCTGAGTATGCATGTCGATATCCAAGTCGAGATTCACTGAGATGAAATAGGCATACCTCTCAATTGCTCGGCAATAGAAATAAAGTCTCTGAGATTTATGAAAGGGTCTGGGTCTATCTAAAAAGAAGGCCAATGCCTGTTGAATATCGAGGGTGTGCATCATGGCATCCCTTGGTGAAGTATGTGGCTTTGGAAAGAAAGTAGGTAATACAATGGGTTCATTGACATGCAGTGCTGGATGCGGCCTCAACATAACCCTGTCTTTTGCAAAAATAGTATAGGGAGGCTCTGCCATAAGGGCCCCAAGCTCCCCAATCCTCCTCACTGAGGTAATGGCCAACAGAAAGCAGACCTTCATGTATAGGAAGGAAAGCGCAACTGTGGCCAGGGGCTCAAACAGAGGCCTAGTCAAACAGTCCAAAACAAGGTTCAAATCCCATGCTGGGGCTGGAGGTCTGCAGGGTGGGTATATATTCTGGAGACCCTTAAGGAATCTTTTTGTGACTAGGTAAGCAAAAATGGAGAAACCGTCCACTGGGGTGTGGAATAAGGATGTTAAAATGCGGATGCCTGACTCCGGGCTGCATGCGGGTGCCTGCTTTGAAATGCACAAGAGTCCCCAGTGGGGGCTCTT
>JANRFK010003594.1:4949994-4968350 GCA_030068395.1 Apalone spinifera | reverse complement strand
CTTATTAGAACAGGGAATTACTATCCATTGCGATTCTATGGAACATGTTGATTCATTTAAGATTTTTACTTCATTTGGTTCTAAATTGTTTTTCACATATAGTGCCACTTCCCCATCCGCACGACCTGTTCTGTCCTTCCAATATATTTTGTACCCCGGAATGATTGTGTCCCATTGATTGTCCTCACTCCCCCAGGTTTCTGTGATGTCTATTATGTCAGTATCCTCCTTTAACACGAGGCTCTCTAGTTCACCCATCTTATTTTTTTAGACTTCTAGCATTTGTGTACAAGCACTTTACAAATTTGTCACTGTTTAGTTGTCTGCCCTTTTCTGATGTGTCAGATTCTTTTTTTATGTGAATGTTTTTTGTCTGATCTGGCCCATACTTTATCCTCATCCATCCTCTCCTCCTGACTAAAACCTAGAGAATCTATCAATAGACTCTCCTCTAAGAGACGTCTCTGTCCGATCCACGTGCTACTCCGCACCAGTCGGCTTTCCCCCCATCTCTTAATTTAAAAACTGCTCTGTGACCTTTTTAATGTTAAGTGCCAGCAGTCTGGATCCACTATGGTTTAGGTAGAGCCCATCCTTCCTGTATAGGCTCCCCCCATCCCAAAAGTTTCTCCAGTTCCTTATAAAGCTAAACCCCTCCTCCCTACACCATCGTCTCATCCACACATTGAGACTCTGAAGCTCTGCTTACCTACCTGGCCCTGCGTGTTGAAATGGAAGCATTTCTGAGAATGCCACCATAGAGATCCTGGATTTCAGTCCCTTTCCTAGCAGCCTAAATTTGGCCTCCAGGACGTCTCTGCTACCCTTTCCTATGTCATTGGTACCTACATGTATCAAAACCACTGGGTCCTTCCCAGCACTACACATAAGTCTATCTAGATGCCTCGAGAGATCCGCAACCTTCGCACCAGGCAGTCAAGTCACTATACGGTTCTCCTGGTCATCGCAAACCCAGCTATCTACATTTCTAATGATCGAATCTCCCATTACTAACAACTTCCTTTTCCTACTGACTGGAGTTCCCTTCCCTGGAGAAGTAACCTCAGTGCGAGAGGATACCCCAACATCTGGAAGGAGGGTCCCAGCTATGGGAAGGTTTCCCTCTGTTCCCATTGACTGCTCTCCTCTCCTGAGCCTTTCATCCTCCTTAACAGCACCGGGGCTGTTTGACCGGAGGTGGGACAATTCTACAGTGTCCCGGAAGGCCTCATCTACATACCTCTCTGCCTCCCTCAGCTCCTCCAGTTCAGCCACCCTGGCCTCCAAAGCCCGTATGTGGCCTCTGAGGGCCAGGAGCTCCTTGCACTGAATGCACACATACGCCACTCGCCCACAGGGCAGGTAATCATACATGCTACACTGAGTGCAATAAACAGAATAGCCCCCACTCTGGTGCTGGGCTTCTGCCTGCATTCCCTCCTACAGCTACCTAGGTTATTGATAGAGTTTCTAGTAAATCAAAACTTCCTGATTTAAAACCTTTAAACTAAACTATAAAGAATGGCAAGTGTACCTTGGCCCCTACCCACTCCCCTTCCAAACTCCCTCTCAAAACTCCTGTTTGCTGCTCCTGTTCGCAAACAGGAGAACACTGCCCTGCCACAGCCTGCCCAGCCCTCACACCAACAGTGCTGGAGATACAGACTAGCTCCCCAAGCAAGGCTATGCTGACCTACTCAATGCTCCAAGAGCAGCAGAGTCTCTGGACAGTCAGGCTGGCCCACTGCTCACCCTACATGCCATCTCCAGAGCACAATGCCGGGTCCCTATCACCACCTCAGGGGAGTCCTGCAGACACAGATGGAAGGCTTGGTGTAAAGAACTCTACGTGGCTGTGGCTCTGCCTCCACCTTGGTATGGGTAAGGACGGCACTCACCAGAAAGTCTGTTTGAGGGTCTGAGTCTGCTCCTCCAGCCAGGCTTTGCGTGCCTCTGCAGATTTGCCCTGGCCAGCATCCAGCACCTCTGGGGGAAATGCTGCAAAAGAGGCATACATCACTTCCCATTCACATACAGCTCCTACCAGGGTACCCAGTTCCACAACACCTTGCTCCATGAACTCACCTTGTCCTGGGGGAGTGAGAGAGACAGCATGGGCAATGGCTGACAGCACTGACTGCTCTGCCAGCCCAATCCTAAGCTTCCCACCCAGGGACCTGGAATACACAAGTGAAGAAGGAAGAGACATCACAGGGCTATGGGTCAGGTTTGAGGGGCACTGGTGGAGCTGCAGGGGTATGGGTCAGGATTGAGGGGCACTGATGGAGCTGGCAGGAGGGGTGAAGGGGAGATAAGGGCTGGGACAGCAGTAGGATGACCATGGGGATTGAGGGAGCCAGCAGAGCTGGTACAGCAGGGGGCTGCAGGTCCTAACTGAAGAGTACTGGCAGAGCTGGGGGAGGCAGGGACTCCAAGGCTGGGATAGCAATAGGCTGTGAGTGCGACTGAGGAGCACTGGCAGAGCTGCAGGTGGGTAGAGTGCAGGGCTGTGACAACAACCTGCTGCAGATTGAGACCCAGAGATAGCAGCAGAGCTGTGGAGAGCTCAGGACTGGGCTGGAAGATTCTGACAGAGCCATGGTGAGCAACTCTGGCTGCAGCAATGGCATGGTGACCTGACAATGGCCTTGCTAGGCCCTGGGAGGCAGGAGGGACAGCATGACTCACCGAGTGATGTAGCGAGCTTCTGAGTGCCGGCAGGCCACAAACAGCCCTTTGATGATGTCAATCTTCTTGTTCATTGACTGGTGGGGGAGGGGGAAGAAGGACAGACAGCCCAACTGAGTCAAGCCTGAGCCAAACTCACATGGGGTCAGGGGGTGCTACAGCATCCCCAGTCTGGCTGATCGCTACAACCTCTGCCTTGCCTTTTGCTCCCACATGGTCTCCATTCCCATTGCCTACCTTCTCCCCAAGCCAATCTTGTCCACACTGTAGCTGGGCCCTTGGGAAAGGGCTGCATTACAAATAGAACCTCCTTTCCTCGTTAATTACATGGGTTGCAGGGCAACACCCTAACACAGGAACCATGGTGTAGAAAGGAGGAGCCAGCCTGGAGGCAGCCATGCCTCCCCAAGACAAGAGTCTTTGGCAGGTCCAGGCACACATAGTGCACTTCACCCCTTCTGAAGACCACCCCTCTAGGCATAAGTGCTCTTCATGTCCAAGGCAAAGCTGACTATAGCCCTGCCAAAGGGACATGAAGTCAGGTCACAATGGCCCAAGCCCACTAGCTTCACCTACACAAGCAGCCCCATCCCACTCACAGCACTTCCCGTCATCCTGGCAATCTCCTGTAGCTTGCTGAAGACCCCGGCAGCACTCAGTTTGGGCGGCGTGAACATGGTGCGCTGGTTGCTACGGCTGCTCTCCGCTACCAAGCCCAGATCCCCCTTTTCCTGTGCCTCGGCTTTGATCTGATCCAGCTGGCGGCCTGCAGGCAACAAGGAGAAAGGGAGGTTCCCAAGCTGGCAGCTTACCCAGCACACCACAATGCCCCCAGGACATGACTGGCCTGACCTTCTTCCCCCACCCCTCTGCTATTCCCCAACGAGCAGGCCTGCTGCTCAGTGCAAGCTGGGGATGCCCAGGCCCCAGGGAGGGGCAGGTCAAGTTTAGGGCCCTGACCTCCCCATGACTGGATGCTGAGGACTATTTCCCTCTGGATGTGCCTAAAGCAGGATAGCAGTTTGGCCTCTCCAGACTACAAAAACAGAAGGGATTTCCCAGCCAGGCTGTCACACCCCCAACCTGTTACACACACGAGGAACTCTCCCAACATACAAGTCAGTGCAACTGCAACCACAGTGCAGCCTGTGCATGTGTCAGTGCTTAACTGGAAAATCTCAGCCCTAGTACCGTAAAGAGAGACTGAATCTGGAGACACAGAGAGACCAGCACCAACAGCACCTGGAGTCATGTGCTCTGAGAAGGGGGATGTTTACTGGGAGACAGTGTTGGCCCTGGGCAGGTAGGTACGCTATTGGCTACTGTGGTAAGTCCAAGTGAGCACACCCTATGCCAGTGCCATCATGCCTATAAGCAGGTGGAAAGCTGCAGTATGGGCAGGAACCCACCACTGAAGAGCTGCACAATCTATACCCAGTCAACAGAGTTGAAGGCCAGGGCACAGCTAAGGGTCTGCTGTTCGGTGCGCACCTGTTGCCTGTGCGACAGCCTTCATGAGGATGGTCTCGCCAATGCCCAGCTCCAGACCCTTGTAGGCAGGGCCCAGGCGGTTAAGACAGAGGTAGATGCAGGGCAGGATGTCGGACGGTGACAGGGCGATCACTGAGCGGAAGAGGTTGCTCAGGGTCTCAATGTTCTTCAGTCTGGAACACATACACAGAGTGGTGGAAGAGTTTCACCCACTGCCAACCCAGCCTAGTAGTCCAGACACAAGCAGCACAGTGGGGGTCTTACCGGGCAGACACCTCCTCGATCCGCTCAAAGGTCCGAGCCACAGCCAGGTAGGGGACCCTGCAGAGAGAGACACACAAGCCTGCTCAAAAGCAGCACCCCAGCACATGCCCTCTCCCTATGATTTAGGACTGGTATGGAGAGCAGTGTGGATAGAGCCACGTCTCCTAAGTTCTTTTCCTGACCCTAGCAGAGGGTCTAGTAGCTGGAACTTGGGCAGCTGGGAACCAGGACTCCTGGGTTCTGTTGTCCGCCCTCCTGCCAGCTCACTGCGTGTTCCTAGGCCTATTCCCTAGTTCAGCAATCCCATCCCTTTACCCAAAGAGCTTGCTGTACCTGCAAGCGTGACAAACTCAGAGCTTTGGATCAGGCTAGGCCATCAGACTAAGGTGCCACACCCAAGGTTCACAGTGCTGATCTGTCTGCTCTAGGAGATCTCACAGATGAATCCTGATGGAACACAAGCCCTCGTACTTTCCCATTTCAAAGTCCCATCACTTCTCCTGAAGCTTTTTAGGCCCAGTCCGGTGTTCCCCCTTTCCAGTGTAAGCACTCTGCTGAGACCAGATGTGGCACAAAGGAGAATGGGGACAGATCTGTGATTTAGGGATGTGAAAGTTTAACTAGTAAGCATCATCCTTAAAGGGTGATGCTTACCAGTTCCAGTTAACCAGTGGGGGCTGGAGCAATTCCCTAGCTATTGCAGCCAGAGGGCTGCTTGAGGCCCATCAGAGAGAGAGGCTGATGCAGGGCTGGAGCAGCCCCTGCCCATGTCAAGTCAGATCACCCCCTGCCCAACCCCCCTTTAATTGGTTAACTAGTTAAAGAATACATTTAACAAGTTAACTAGTTAAACAGAATTTTACTTCCCTACTATGATTTGGGAAGAGCCCTGATGGCAGGAAAAGCACTCTGGTGTGCATCTCCTGTTACATTTCTTCTACCCCCACAAGGAGCAGAGCTTGCAGGCTTCATAAGGGAGCACTGCCCTCTTCTTCATGGACTATTCACCTCTGACCATGGCCCCAGCAGGCATCCTGGATGGGATTGTAGCTGCTCTTCGAAGGATTGTACTCCATGGGGTCCACTGGCACAGCTAGGTTGGAGAAACTGGAAGAAACACAAAGCTAGAGAGACAGGAAGTCATCAAGCCCAGTACACAGGCTCCACTGCACTGGTGTTATTGGGAGTCTTCCAACAATTCACTTGCACTAGCATCTCCAGCGAGGGAACCCAGCACGGGTAGGTATAGACACCATTACCACATGGATCAAATAGGCACTCATCTGCGCCAATGCCCCCATGGGGGAAGCTGCTATGTCACAGGAAGTTGTATGCGCACACAAGCCTGGACACAGCCTAGAGCATGTGTTGGTTGGGACATGTTGTCTTTGCAGGAATTGTATTTCGTGGGTAGCAGAGTGGTGGTGGGGGGACACTTGATGCTGCCTCATGCTGTCCCCAAAAGGGGTCATGATTGCCAGAAGTAGGGAGAAGACTACTGCCCCTGCTAGGCAGTGCCATTCCATACAGGTACTGTCCAATAATGTGTCTGCTCCCACTGCATGGGTGGGGCACAGCCCCAGGTAAAGGAGATGCTCCATGCCCACAACTCCCTACCTGCCAGCTCTGCCATCATTCCTATCACTGCTTGCTGTCATTGAGCTAGTTGGGACAGGTGGTGGCGCCACTGCTGCATGTTCATCTGCCTTCCCTTCCTTTGCCACTGGTGCCTTCTTGGGGGCTGTGTAGGATTTAAAGGGCCAACACACAGCACTTTATTCACTGAGGGAAAGCAGGCCCACCTGTCTGCAGAACAGACACCGACAGGGGAACTTTTATCATTAGGCCCCTCTCTCCTGGACCTGCATGCACTGGCTCTCCACATCCACCACCAGATCCACCCAGGTTCAGGACTCCTCCCCCAGATTTGTTTATCCTGGGGTTCAGGATGACTCCTTCCCCAGTCCAGGACCAAAGTTCCCTCTAATTTTTCCATCCATTAATTTTGTTATGTGCACTAAAATCAAGGTAATGTGTCGATGAGCACTATCAGTGCAAACAAAAAGCCTAAATATAATATACATTTTAAAAAGTTGCCATAGCAATAATTACTCCAGCCAGGACAGGTTAGGCATTTTAAAACTCATGACTCAAAAAGTTAACTGTAAGCATAAGAGAAATAAAATTATGAAAACCACAGACCAGTCCAGAAACTAAAACAACAGTACTTTGAAAGGATAATATTACAGAGAATATATATGCATGAAGTACCAAGAAGTAACACTGTCACGAATCATGGGTAGTGTGAATAGTTAGCATGAGTGAATCAACAGTAAACGAGCTGAAGAGAGGCCATGCTGAGGTCCAGACAAGAACCCCGGAGGATTATGGACTTGTTTACAACTTTAAGAAAAAGAACTGTGTGAAATAAAAGAAATGTGTATCTATGTTGAGGCAGTGTTTCCAGCATTTCCAAATAAGAAAAAAGTAACAAGGGAAGAATCTAACCAAGGACAGACTATTGTTTCTCACTCGTGGTGAGACAAGAAAAATTGGGTGGTGCAAAAACCGGGTGTTTCTGGATTGGTCATGGACACACCAGTAAGAAGAAGGGGGTGTCACTAACGGACATCACCCCACCTGGACTGTGTGCAACCAGTGGATGGCATCCCACTGGACTGGCCCCTGCCAAGGGGATATATACCACACCATTTTGCCCCATGAGTTGGAGTCCATTGATTCGGCATATTGGGGTGACGGGTCACATCGGACTTCCACCTCAACCAAATCAACCTACATTATCTGGGGTCTGGCCAGCCCCAGAGGGTGAGTGTGTGTGTGTTAAATTGAATTAAGAATTAGGCTGCTAAATTGGGTTAAGGATTAGATGTAGATTGTTAATTATTCCATTTAAATATTGCTTTTAATACTTGTGATACCTTTTAATGTCTTTTAATGCTGTTTTAATTGCTTAGTACTAAATATACATATACATATAGAGCTTTTAAAACTGCTCCTGAATTGCATGCAATAAAACTTGTTAAAGGTATGTTTAAGATACTGTGGAAGACACTTTTGTTCTGTGAATGTTGAACCAAATGCACATTGGGATATGGCTTGATTAGCCGGATCACAGCGCCCTCATGTGACAATACCACCGCAAATATGTATTGGGTGGTGAGTGTGTCAGAGACAGAGTGTATGCATAGTGTGTGAGAGAGACAAACTGTACATATAAGACACATGCAAACAATGTGCGCACTGGCTGCTGGGTAAGTTTATGAGAGTCTGACCATATGCTGTCTCTTTAAGGCACTCACACACCAGAAGGCTGGTTGTTCAGACTGCAGCAGCTCTCCTGCTCTCAAATCCTGTCCCCATTCCCCTGCTCTGCAGAGATAGGGTATGGGAAGAGGAGGGTGGGGGACAACCTGAGGTCATTTCCTACATGGAAACTCCAGATCAAAAAGCTCATTTGGCGATAGTTTGACCCCACGTACTAGGGGCTGAGTTCATATACAGGGGAGGAAGCTATGTTGTGTCCTGTGTTGGGTCACAAAGCTGAGAGTGGCAGACAAGGGAGTGAATGATTATGCCTTATTCTGGAAACTGGCTCACCAAGCCCAGCTGCCACCCCATGTTAGCGGTTCTGAGACTATGTGGCTACACTTCCTCCACACTCACCAAAGAAGCTGGAGATGGCTCTGGTGGTCTGGGGTGGTTCAGGCTGCTTCTGGATTCCCCCTTCACCTCTGTCTTCTCCCTTGTTCACAGCCACCTCTTTCAAAGTGCCATTAGCTTCAGCCATTTCCATCTCTGAATGCTGACCTTTCACCTCTTGCATTTCCACACCTTCCTCTTCCTTTGCTCCCCTGCCTGCCTCATCTCCTGGACCTGCAGCAGAACACAAATTTACAACGAATCAGATACATGTGGCACAGAGACCCCATGTTCTGGCATCCTACTGACCCATGTAGCTGGGGATAAGGAGTGAGAGTCAGTCCCAGAGAATGGCTTCTATTGCAGCGGTTTTCAACCAAGGATATGCATACTCCGGGGGTAAGCAGAAGTCCTCTATGGGGTACATCAACTTAACTATATAGTTGCCTAGTTTCACAACAGGCTACATAAAAAGTACTAGTCAAATCAATCCAAACTAAAATTTCATACAATAACTTGTTTATACAGCTCCATACACTACAGACAGCTACAAGTACAGTATTTATATTCCAATTGATTTATTTTATAATTATATGATAAAAATGAGAAAACAAGCCATTTTCCAAGAATAGTACTTCAGTTATGGCTGATTTTGTAAGCAAGTCATAAGTGAGGTGAAACTTGGGGCTATGCAAGACAAATCATACTCCTGAAAGGAGTAGACAGGAAAGGTTGATATCCACTACTCTACCAGATGCACACAGCAAGTTCACTGCTGCCACCTCCTGGCTGCAGGTATGGTAAGGCAATAAAGGCTCCTGTGTCACGAGTGTATTCAGGTCAAGGACCCCAAGAAAAGGTTATGCAAATGAACCTGCAGCCAGGAAAGACAGTTCCCGGGCATCACTGGCAGCGGGACCTTCTGGAAAGCAGCAGGAAATACCCAGGGAAGGGAAGTCCAAGATTCTGCATTCCCAGACTATCTGCTGGCACACTCTCACCTTGTTGCTCTTGCCATCTCTTGGCAGTTGGCTCCTCATGGCTGTTGTTCTCTCTACTGATTGTCAGCTCCATTTTGCGTTTGGGGATCTGTTTGCGAGCTGAGGAGTAGAGATTAGAGTCAGTCTCTTGTAAGATACTGGAAAGGGTCTCTGGAGACAGCTCTGAGCCCTCAGACCAGAACAAGCTGTAGGAAAAAGGGGTGTGTGGAGTCCAGAGATGCACAAGTGCCAAGGTGCAGGAGCAACATTGGGTTACAGAGAGCAAGCCAGGCCAGCACAGTGACATTTAGCACCCAATGAGGCCAAACTTATCCAGAGGCCCCTCTGAGCATCATGCAGGGCACCTAAAGCCAATTGTCCAGCTGACTTCAGTGGAGTTTGGGTGATCAGCCCCTCTGAGAATGAGAACAGGTAGGCACACAAGATCAGGACTCTCGTGAACACTGAAGTCTGAATGATTTGGGGGCAGAAAGAAGACATATTTTGGTAAGCTTCCAACTGAAGAGAGTTGGAAGTTTTTCAAACGGACATTATTAAAGGCCCAAAAAGCAAGCTATTCCACTGCGTAGGAAAGATAGAAAAGACTGCTTTGGCTTAACCAGGAAATCTTGCATGATCTAAAAATAAAAAAGGAGTCATATAAAAAGTGGAAATTAGGACACATTACAAAGGATCAATATAAGCAAACAATACAGGTATGCGGGGGCAAGATTAGAAAGGTAAAGGCACAAAACTAGCTAAAACTAGCTACAGACATAAAGGGAAACAAGAAGACATTCTATAAATACATTAGAAGCAAGAGGAAGACCAAGGACAGGGTAGGCCAATTGCTTAGTGAGGAGGGAGAAGTAGTAACAGGAAACTTGGAAATGGCAGACGTGCTTAATGACTTCTTTGTTTCCGTCTTCACCAAGAAGTCTGATGATGAAGGAATACCTAACAGTGAATGCTAGTGGAAAGAGGGCAGGTTTAGAAGATAAAATAAAAAAACGAACAAGTTAAAAATCACTTAGAAAAGTTTGATGTCTGCAAGTCACCAGGGCCTGATGAAATGCATCCTAGAATACTCAAGGAGCTGATAGAGAAGTTCTGAGCCTCTAACTATCATTTTTGAAAAATCATGGAAGACAAGAGAGATTCCAAAAGACTGGAAAAGGGCAAATACAGTGCCCATCTATAAAAAGGGAAATAAGAACAACCAAGGAAACTACAGACCAGTCAGTTTAACTTCTGTGCCGGGAAAGATAATGGAGCAAGTAATTAAGAAATTAATTTGCAAACACCTGGAAGATAATAAGGTGATAGGTAACAGCCAGCATGGATTTGTAAAGAACAAATTATGTCAAACCAATCTGATATCTTTCTTTGATAGGATAACGAATCTTATGGATAAGGGAGAAGCGATGAACGTGGTATACCTAGATTTTAGTAAGGCATTTGATATGGTCTTGCATGATCTTCTTCTCAATAAACTAGGCAAATACAACTTAGATGGGGCTACTATAAGGTGGGTACATAACTGGCTTGATAATAATTACTCTGAGAACGGTTAACGGTTCACAATCATGCTGGAAGGGCATAACAAGCGGAGTTCTGCAGAGGTCTGTTTTGGGACCAGTTCTGTTCAATATCTTCATCAACAATTTAGATCAGGGCTACTCATCACGTGGCCTGCAGCCCGTTTGTTTGCGGCTCGTGGTGCGGTTTGGGTTTACATGGGGGTCAACAGGTGGCTCGTAGGTGGGATCCTTTGAACATGGCCTCCACTAGAAACACACTCCACGATGGCTAGTCTACATAATGGTCTTCTGTTTATATGCATTTCAGTAGTTAAATTCCTGGACTGTCATTGCTCATTAAAAATAATGTCATATGGGTGGAAATCTGGTAAATATTGCATTTTATTAATATCAGCAGAACTGACTTAAATGGGGCCTGCATAGTCTGTAGTCTTGCCTTAATCTTTGTATTTATGCCTGTCCATGTGAAAGAAGCTATTTGCATGTATATGCAACCACACTTAAGTTGAGGCCCTTGGCATATACTTGTGAGTTTCATTGTGTCCCCTGGGGCTACCAAAGTTTAATAGCCCTGATTTAGATATTGGCATAGAGAGTACGCTCATAAGTGTGCAGATAATACCAAGCTGGGAGGGGTTGCAATTGCTTTGGAGGACAAGGTCATAATTCAAAATGATCTGGACAAATTGGATAAATACTCTGAGGTAAGTAGGATAAAGTTTAATTAGGAAAAATGCAAAGTACTGCACTTAGGAAGGAACAATCAATTTCACACATTCAGAATGGAAAGCGACTGTCTAAGAAGGAGTAATGCAGAAAGGGATATGGGGTCATAATGGACGACAAGCTAAACATGAGTCAACAATGTGATGCTGTTGCAAAAAAAGCAAATATGATTTTGGGATGCATTAACAGGAGTGTTGTGAGCAAGACATGAGAAGTCATTCTTCCGTTCTACTCTGCGCCGACAAGACCTTAACTGGAGTATTGTGTCCAGTTCTGGGCACTACATTTCAAGAAAGAGGTGGAGAAATTGGAGAAGATCCAGAGAAGGGCAACAAGAATGATTAAGGGTCTAAAGAACATGAGCTATGAGGGAAGACTGAAAGAATTGGGCTTGTTTAGTTTGGAAAGGAGAAGACAGAAGGGACATGATAGCGGTTTTCAGGTATCTAAAAGGGTGTCACAAGGAAGAGGAGAAAAATCGTTCTCCTTGGCCTCCAAGGATAAGACAAGCAGCAATGAACTTAAACTGCATCAAGGGAGGGTTAGGTTGGACGTTAGGAAAGACTTCCTAACTGTCAGAGTGGTTAAGCACTGGAATAAGTTGCGTAGGGAGGTTGTGGAATCTCCATATCTGAGGATATTTAAGAGCAGATTGGTTAGACATCTATCAGGGATGGTCTAGACAATGCTGGGTCCTGTCATGAGGGCAGGTGACTAGATTTGATGACCTCTCACGGTCCCTTCCAGTTCTAGTGTTCTATGATTCTATGACAGCACAGCTGTGTGGCAGAAAAGTAAAAACACTGGCTCTCACCCTACATTGCTCTACCAGTTGTGACCTGCCCCAAAGTTTAGAGTTCAGAAAGACAGAAGCCTAAGCCAGTAGAAAGCCACATGGAAGGAAAAACAGGAATCAGAGAAAATCACCTGGAGCCCAGGACCCCAACAGTGAAATCTACACAAGAGCAGATCTCTGTTGGGGCCCAAGGGAGAAAAGGCAAACAAGCAACAAGGATGGATTTTAACAAGGAGACATCAATAAGGTATGGTTTAAGGGAGAAAGCAACACACTTGTGGCATGGTAACTCCTGGTGACTACAATATGCATAGTCATGGGTGCCAGGGAGGGGGGAGTAGCCACTGCTAAATTTTGAACCCCTGCATTTCATACTTGAGGTCTGCTTAAAGCTGCATGCCCTCACTCCAGAGGCAGTTTTTAAATGCAACAGAATTTAAGCTGCTTGCAGCTTTGCCTTTGGGGCATAGAGTTTGTTATAAAAAGTTGGAGGCAGGTGATTAAGAATAAGAAAAAAAACTGGTCATTCAAGTAATTAAAGGATCATTAGAAAATCATAAAAATATTGCCAGGTTTTCCACTTAAAAGATGGGGGGGTGGGGAAGAGTAACAATGAGTGTTCTGCTGTTGGGATTTGAATTTGGACTAGTACTATTGAACTTATAAATGTTCTTGGAAAAGGGGTAAATAGTGAGGTGGCAACATTTGAAGATACTACAAAATTACTCAAAATAGTTAAGTCCAAAGCTGACTGCAAAGAATTACAATGGGATCTCACAAAACTGGGAGATTGGGCAACACAAGGGCAGATGAAATTCAGTGTTCACAAGTGCAACATAATGCACATGGAAAAATATAATCACAACTATACATACAAAAATGATGGGATCTAAATTAGCTGTTACCACTTAAGAAAGAGATCTTGGAATCACTGTGGACAGTTCTCTAAAAACATGTGCTCAATGTGCAGTGGCAGTCTAAAAACCTAGCAGAATATTGGGCATCACTAGGAAAGGAATAAATAAGTCACAAAATATCATATTGCCTCTATATAAAGTCATGGTATGCCCACATCTTGAATACTGTATGCAGGTTTGGTCACTCCATTTAAAAAAAGATTTGGAAAAGATACAGAAAGGGCAACCGAAATGATTAAGGGTTAAGGAACACCTTCCTTATGAAGAGAGATTAGCAAGATTGGGACTTTTCAGCTTGGAAAAGAAATGACTAAAGAATGGGGGGATATGTTAGGGGTCTAGAAAATAATGAATGGTGTAGAAAAATAGAATAAGGACATGTTATTTACTCCTTCACTAACATAACACAAGAAGCTGACCCAATTACATTTATAGGCAGCAGTTTTAAAACAAATTATTTCTTCATGGTCAACCCATGAGCTCTTTGCCAGGAATGGTGGAAAGGCCCAGGGAAAGACCATGGGACCTAAGAGCCACGGGCGGCTGTTGCATCTAAAAGGCAGAGGTGCAGTGGAGATAGTGAGGGCCCCATCCACCCCCTTAGCAACTAATCAAGAAGTCGATGGAAATTCCTACTTGATTAGCTGATTAACTTAAATTTAACATCCCTACACTAGAACCCACTCCACTTCCAGAGTGGAGATAAGAGCCTAGGAGTCCTGATACACACAGTAGAATTTTTAAGAAAGTAAGAATATAGATTAAAATGTTAAGGCTAACCCCTAGAGTGACTTGCCACAAGATGTCAGAATGTTAATTTTAGAGCCGAGTGGGTATAATATTTATTTAAATTATCTTTCTTTTATATAGGAATTAGATACAGTGCTCCTGTCAGCTAACTGCTAAGTTACCTGCCAAAAAAAGTAAGACTTTTCCAGGCCTTAGTAGCACTAGAACAATGGTCTCCAACTTTTTTACACACAAGACCACTTTTTAAATGTCAGGGCAAGCCTACCCCATCCCCTCCCCAAGACCCCACTCCTTGAGGCCCCACACTCTCCATCATTTGCTGTCCCCAGCCCTTACTCACTCCCACTGGATTGAGACAGGAGGTGCGAGCTCTGGGGTGGGCATGAAGGATTTGGACGAGGGAAGAGTGAGAGGTGCAAGCTCTGGGAGGGAATATGAGTGCAGAAGGAGGTAGAGAAGGGGATGCTGGCTCACGCAGGGGACTCCAGGCTGGAGAGTGTTGGGTTAGGTGGAAGGTTGGGGTGCTGGAACAAGCTGCAGGCTTGTGGATGTAGGAGTGCAGGAATTTGGGCTGGGGTATATGAGGGATTAGGGCAGGGGGTGTTGGGTGTATGATGGGCTCAGGGCACAGGTTTGCAGTGTGTGGATGGTATAGAAGTCTTGTGGCACAAGACTGGGGAGATGGGTGGTGCAGGAGTTTGGGAATGTGAGGGGCTCAGAGCGGGGGGTTCAGATGTGTGATGGCCTCAGGGTTGGGGTCTGTGGAGGGGTGCAGGAGTGTTATGATGCTGCGGCCAAACGCGGGCTTGGCCCCAGTTGGGGGCTTGTTGGCCAGGCTTCTTTTTTAAATAAAATATTATGTCCAACACAAAACATTTCAGTATTATTTTTATTTATGGGAAGGGCAGATAACCTGTTTTGGGTCAGGGGCCACTGACCCACAGAAAAATCAGTCGGGGATCACACAAGTGAGATGAAAAAAAAAAATCCGGTCAAAAAAACCCAAGCCTCATTGATGTGGCCCCAAAGGAGACACTTCACTCCCCTGGCACTCTAGCCCCCTGGGAAGGATAAGTAGGACTGAGGTTCAAGGCCTCAGGTCAGATTAACTCTTCTGAGGTTCCAGGGTTAGTGGATTTTGTGGGCCCCTCTACACTCTGAGCTAGGGCCAAAAATGAGGGAACCAGTGTGTGGGACAGGGCAGTGAGTGGGATAGGGATGGGGGTGCAGAATCTGGGTGGAAAATTGGGCACAAAAGACAAGCTGGGGGTAGGTGTCTGGCCAGGAGGAAGGGGGGCAGGAGTAGGGTGCTGGTGGGAGGTCTGGCCAGGGAGCACAGTGCTGGTGGAGGTCTGGCCAGAGGAGAGGGGGTAGGGGCAGCTCGGCCTGTTCCTGGGGGTCTCCAGGGACGAGGATCTCTGGGGCAGGATCTGCATGCAGCGCTGGAAGAAGCACACGTGTGGTCCATGTGAACTCCAGCCACTCCAAATCATGTAGCACCATCTTAACTACCCCCTCACCATCTTCCTGGAACACGGAGAAGGAAGTGAAGACAAGAATGTGTGCGCTGTTGTGGGCGTGGAGGCAGGGGAGTGTCCCAAGGCTCCAGGCCAGATCTGGCGCAGAACCTCAGGACTTCCCCCCCACGCCGCAGGAAGCCAGGAGCTAGCACTATTTTTGTGGGAAGCTGTAGCGCCAGCACGGGATCCTTGTTGGAGGTGGTGGGGAGTAAGTGGGGGGCTGGGAACACTGCCTCACGATCAACTGTTAGGTGCCCACGGCTCTAGAAAGAGATCACATGTGTGTTGAGGAGTGGAGAAGGGCAAATGCAATTGCCCCCCTCCCAAATTTCCTGCTTGACTTGTACAGGGCTCAGTAACACTACAGAACCCACTGTCCTCAGTCTGCCCTGCCCTCATGTTCTCACTCTCTTCCCTCCCCCCCCGCACCAAAATCTGAAACATCGCCCTTGTTCATTGTCTTCAAAAAGCAAGCAAAACTAAGATTCAGGTTAGATTGATTTGCTGGGAATAATTCAAGGCAGGCAAGGATCATGTGCAGTCTAGAAAAACCTTGGTCAGGAGAAGAGAAATGCATGTCTCTGTCCAAAAAAAGCAGTGGCTGGAGAACTGAGAGCCTAGCATCAATGCCCTTGCTGAACCACAAAGAGGAATAAGACGACAAAAGGGGCTACTCAGGACAACAAAATAGGGAACCCTAGAGACCACTTAGGGAGAATGCAGGCACGACTCCCTGCTGGTGTGAAGTCAGGCTGAGGGATAAGGCAGAGCCCCAGCCCAAGCTCACTAGTCCTATCCGATGGGATCAGTGATCCACGGGTCCAAGCCTGTCTCCTGTGACTCTCCAGAGCCCTGAGGAGAACCACCAGGGAGTCAGCTATAACTGGCATGCTGTTATTCTGCCCGATAGCATGGGACCTAAGACAGCAGGCTCCTCCTTGACAGTGGAAATAAGGGCAGGGTAGCCTAGTGATCCATCCTAAAGTGAGCTGAACCATGGACTGTGGGAGGGTGCAGGTATAGGTCCTTGGGAACTCTTTCCAAGTGGTAGAGTGAGAACATAGTCACATCCAGGCAGAGTCCTTACCTGTTCTGCGTCTGGGGATGTCACCATGGCCAACGGCAGGGGAGTCAGAAAGGGCTGGGCTATCTCCAGCTGAGTGGCTGCTGCTTGGCGAGGGGCTATCCATGGAGAGATCAGACTGAGGAGTTTGCACATGCTCCTGAAAAACAACCCCCCAACAGTACTGAAGGCAGCATAGAGATACAGAGTGCAAACCAAATACCTCTCGGCTGTATCACTAGCACTGTGCAAGATGGTGGGAGCTGCAGAAGCCCACACACGGTCCTAAGAGAAGGTCCCTGGAGGAAAGTTGGGGAGGGGTTCCAAGGTGGTCTAAGAGTTACAAGAGGCAGAACAATCTTCTTCAGCAGGTCTCTGTCACAGCAGAAAGGACACCTCACTGTATGTACCTCTCTCACCACCAGAAGAAGACACTCTGCAAGTCTAGCATTGGAAGTCACATACAAGAGAATCCAGAGCCTGGCCAGAGTGAAAGGAGCTAAGGCAAGATATGGAGAAGGCAGTGGGCAGGTGCTGGCAAAGTGAAGGGCATCATGGGTTAGCCTACACTCCAATTGGTGCTGGGGGGAGGCAGGATCCCAGGCTGGATCCATGTGGGTTCCAGGGGAGAGGTATGGGGTGCAGAAGATACCTGCTTATTGCTGGTTTTCTTGGGGCTTTTGTCCTGCTTGGGCTCCACCTCTGCTTGAGCTTCCTCCATGACCACCTCCTCATCACTGTCACTCTCCAAGAACCGGCGCAGGGGTCTCTTGGCAGCAGATTTCACTGGGGAGTCCACATGGAGGCTCAGGCCATTTCTCTGCACTGTGGCTGCCTCTGACACTCTGCAACAAAGCTGTGGGTCAGAGGATGGCTCACCCCAACACCCCCCATGGTGCATAACGGAGCCCCAAAACCTGACAGTAACACACTGGCTGGTTGAGTCCTCCTCTGCTGGTAGTCTGATCTTCTCCGCCTCCTTTTCAGTCTTTGTCCCTTTCATGGGCTGGAAAAATGACCTGCCCAGAACAGCAAACAAATGCCTAACTAATACCCCTGCACGGGCAAACTAGACAGATGCTTGTGGAAAGGAGATCCCTTTGGCACAGCATAGGGGCCCATCAAGGGTCCTTCCAGTCACTCAATATATTTAGTCATCTAGGCAACAAGCTAAAGTACAATGAGAGCGAGCCTTGCATTGGCAGCCACAGCCCCAAGGTTCTCTGACTGCACTGGGGAGTCCAACTGAGGAGTCTCGAGTGCTCCAGCAATACCCAGAATAGCTGCAGCATTACCCCACCTGTGGGCTTGCTCCATCACCACACAGGCACAGAAGCAGCTCTTGTCCAAGCTTCATTTAGCTGCAAGCTGTTTTCTTATCTTGCATAGGGGCAAGTGTGGCCAGAGGTCTGTGGGGCAGGAAGTCTCTGCAGGGCAGGCCTGACACACATAGGCATTCATGCCCACAGCACTGAGTACAGGCTAACAAGAGAGACAGGCCATGAGACCAAGGATTGGCCTCATCTCTGAAAGGCAATGCACCAAACAGTATAGGCAGGGCCTATGCCTTCCTGCATCAGCCAGCCTGGCCCCATGGGATTGAGATATGCTGCTGGGGGCAGGGAAACACAGCCACAGCACAGGCAGGCTCTGCTGACATAGGGATGGAGACACAAGAGCAAGGAGCTGGCAAGGAACAGGCAGCCTTTCCCCATCACTTGCTCTTCCATCACTCCAGCCAAGAATGGGACAGTGAAGTGGCACTGAGCCCGCACGGGGCAGTACTTACGTGATGGGGCGCTGCATCATGGTGGTTGGGGAGCTGCTATTGCTGCAGACCAGACAGACACAACGCCTTACTGGCACGTCAGTTGCTCTGGGATCTGTGAGCCAAGCACCAGGGATCTCTTAGCGCCCCTTCACCATGGTGGCTCCAGCTGCAGGCAGAGAAGGGAACAGA
>JANRFK010003594.1:4916106-4928908 GCA_030068395.1 Apalone spinifera | reverse complement strand
GTCGGCCCTGCCTCACAGGGGCCCCGAGGTGCCCAGGGAACTATGATGCCCATTTCCCCCTCCTCCCCCCAGACAAGCAGGCAAAGGGTGTCCAGCCATATTGGGATCCCATGGGTGGGAGAGGGGCCTGGAGCAGCCTGCCCCTCCATGAGGCCTGCACACACACTTGTGCCTGGCAGCACTGTCCGTAGGAGCAGGTGGTGCCTCACACGTGCAGGCATGCCCGTGTGCTGTGTGGGGAAGGGGGCATAAGACACTGGCAGGGTCCTGGGAGCCCTGGTGCTGCTCCCTCCTCGGTGTGTATGGGGTCATGTGCAGGAGCGGCCCGAGGCCGGCTGCAGCAGCTGGCGTGCTAGGCAAGGCGGTGCAATCGGCACCGCTGCCTGCACAGCTGTCAATGGCTGTGACTTCATCACGGGGCACCCCGGCACCCCGTGACGTCATCATTGATGCCGGGCCAGCGGCACCCTAGGCAGCTGCCTAGCTTGCCTAGGCTCATGGGCTGCCCCTGGTAGTGTGTGTGGCCTTGTGCCCAGACTGCTTCCAGTGGTGGGAGGGGGTCCCCCCCGGGGCCAAATGTGTGTGTGGCCTCCCCTGAGCCTGTGAGCAGGATCCTGGGGGTGCTCCGGGGCTGCCTCCTGAGGCCGCGTGGTGCAGACTGGTGCTGCATGTGCTTCCACATGCCCCAAGTGCAGCGCGGTGTCCAGGCCGAGAAGGCCAAGCAACAATCGCACCCCATCCCCTCTGTGCCCGCCTCACCTAATGATCCCTCCCCGCCATCGGAGGATGCCTGAAACATATCCAGGCCTAGGGGTACCACCTCAGGGGTCAGTGTGATGGTGCTGGCCGTGTCCTCCTCCTCCTGCCCCTGATGTCCCTCGTTCCTCCTCAGCGAGCTCTGGGTGGGCTACAATAGGCGTTTCGAGCCCCAAGTCCACCACCATGGGTGGGGAAAGGGCTTTCCCCCTCCCCCAAGGAACTCCTGGTGATAGGAGCAGGAGTGGGGACCTGCCCCAGAGCTAGAGCTGCGCTCCCTGGCCCTGTCATAGCCCTGGCGGAGCTCCTTAACTTTACTCCGGACCTGTTCTAAGGTCCAGGGGGGTGTCCCTGCTCCGCCAGGGCCTCAGCCATGCGCCCATCGATATCGGCGTTCCTGAGCCAGGAGTGAAGATCCTGCAGGGTCTCTTCCTCCCGCCACAGCTCAAGGAGGGACAGGATCTCCGCTCCAGACCAGGAGGGTGCACGCCGCTTGCTACGCCTGGCAGGGTCCTGGGAGCCCTGGTGCTGCTCCCTGTGAGGACCAGGGGAGTCTTGGGGGGCTTGTGGCTATGCCATGGATGGCAATGCCTGTGGCAAGGAGAGCCGCGCAGTCAGGTGCTGCTCCCGGGGCCAGCTTCCTGACACTTGCCCAGGGAGTCTGCAGCTTTAAGAGCTGGCAGGAGACAGCAACTATAGAGTTGTGATTGGTTTGGACGGAGTGTCCACCAGGGCACCTGTGTTATGTCCTGGAGGCCTCTTCTTTCGAAAAAAAAAAAAAGGCTCTTCCGCGTCCACACACGCCCTTTTCCAAACGAGCTCTTTCAGAAAAAGGCTTCTTCCTCGTAGAAAGAGGTTTACCGCTGTCGGAAAAACCCCTCCATTCTGTCGACTTTCGTGGAATGAGGTTTACCACCTAATTCGATTTAGGGGCTTTATTCCGGAATCCCGTTTCACTGCTGCGTGTAGACACAGGCAGTTACTTCGGGCTAGTCAATTTCTAAAATGGCGACCAGCTGGGAACATGCAAATCAAGCCCGGGATATTTAAATCTTGGGCTTGATTTGCAATTCCGGTCGCCCTCATTAGCCTCCCTAGATCGATCTAGGGGGCTAGTGCAGACGTACCCTGTCTGGCTAGGGCCTGCTTAGGGCTGTGTCAGGGGCAGGGCTAGGGTCAGGGCAGGGCTGGTGTCATAAATCAGCAGGGTCTGTGCTACGCTCCCGGCTTTGGAACAGTCTCTAGGAGCACCCCTCTGTATGTGCCAGGCTCTCATGGGGTCTCAGTCTTCTCCAGTGCAGGCCAAGGGTCCTCACCACCTCCTGTACTGAGCCTCTGGGCTCCAGCCCTGCTGCTCCACCCCACAAGTTCTGCCAAGCACAGCTAGCTGACAGACCTCTGGAGAGCCCTGGCCATGCTGCAGGGATTCCTGCCCCTCTGCCAGGATGGACAATGACACCTGGCAGCATTTTCAAAGCAGTCAGGTTTGTTAGGCACAGGGCATCAGAGCCCAGCCTGGTCACCCCTGAGCCCAGCCAAGCCAGTGAACCCCAGCTTCAGGCTCTGTTCCTTAGTCACTTCCCAAGAGAGCAAGAGACAGCTTCTCCCAGAACCCACCCTGATCATATCCCAGATTCCCGCGGGGATCTGTGTCCAGCCGGTTCCTTAACAACTCTTCATTGCTCCCCAGACAGGGAGGTGAGTGACACACGCGGACACACTGTGCTAATTCTGAGCTCTGGGGGTACACTGGGTAGCCATGCAAAGTACAGGGGAAACTGAGGCACACCCTGGACTCATAAAAATGCCACAGATAATTCCCACTTCATTCTAGCTGGGTCATTGCTAGGTGTGGGCTGGGACAAGGCCTGCCAGCCATAGAGCAGAGCTCAGGAGCAGAGGTGGGAGTTCCAAGTTCCAGACATAGCCTGCCAGCACTGCCAGTCCTCCATCCCTGATGCAGCGCCAGCCTGGCTGGCACCAGGGTGCTAGTGGCTCAATCAGGGATATGGCCCTGGCTTCCCTCCCCCCACCACACACATATACTCTGGTCCCTGCTCAACAGGACACCTGTCCCTAGGGTGTATTGTATTGCCAAACAGTGGCACCGTATCCACAGCAACCTGCTGGTATCCAAGTGTGAGCTCTGAGCAGGCCATGTTGCCATGGGAATCTCCATGGGGGGTTCGGGAGCTAACAGGAGCCTGCTCTCCCCACCCTTCCCTCCCAAGTGCCATGAGGTCAGCACATCAGGGGCCTGGATACACCACAAAGAGCCCACCCCCACCCCCAGTGACTGCCCCATCATGCACCAGGCAGCATCCCCTCCATGGGGCGCAGGGCCAGTGGGTTAGTGCAGGGGCCTGGGAGCCAGGACACCTGGGTTCTATTCCCAGCCCTGGGGTGAAGTGGGATCTAGTGGTTAGAGCAGGGAAGGGCTGAGAGCCCAGACACCTGGGTTCTCTCCCTGGGTTCTCTCCCTGACTGTGGCACTTTAACTGAGACATGGTCCAATTGGACTGGGAGGTCTGCTGGGTCATCTCTCCTGTACCTGTATCTGTCCTGTCTGGCCCAACAGCAGCACAGAAGAGACCTTCCTTGTGGGAATGAAGCCCTCTGGCTTGTCCCTTCCCCTCTCAGCTCTAGGGGGATACCTGCCCCCCATCTCCATGCCCCCAGCATGGGTCCTGATGAGCAGAACCATGGTGACAGATCCATCCCAGATGACCCCGCCGCCTGGCCTGTTGCATGGTGGCATCTGGGACTGGCTCGAAGCACCCATTCCTGGAGCCCTGCAATGGGCTGGAGACGCCAGCTGGCTTTACGTCACCGAGACAGCCCTGCAGCCTTCCCTGCTGTAGGAACCTGAGCCATGCTGGCTGAGCATTTGTGTGGGGGGAGGGGGGGAGAATGATGGTGCTGGGGGGGCAGATGTGCATTCCCCTTCACCCTCCACGAGCTGGATAAGAACTGTCAGCCAGTCATGTGCAAGCACAGGTGATGGCTGAGGCAAGGTATAGCCCCTGCCCAGAGACCTGTCTCACATGTTGTTTACATGATTAATCAATAAGCCTAGGCTTATCGGTTAATCCTTACAGTTACATGCAACCCCCCTCCCTTGCTTCTCTGTATCAGAGGCAGCAGAGTAGGGAGAGGCGGGAACTGGTCCCATGGGAAGCTGATTTTTAAGTTGGCTCCCCACGAGCACCGGCTCCTGTGGAGCCTCCCCCCCCCACACACACACACTGCCTCTGATAGAGAGGCAGCAGCATGGGGAGCTGGGAGGGGGGCAGGTGGGAGCCAGTATGTGTGGGGAGCTAGCTTTTAAGCCAGCTCTCTTCATGAGCCAGCTCCTTGCAAGCCAGGTCCTTGCGTGTACTGGCTCCCACAGAGCCGCCTGCCCCCCATGCTGCTGTCTCTGTATCAGAGGCGGGGAGGGAGGGGAAGCAGGTGGGTGCTTTTAAGCCAGCTCCCTGCAAGCACCAGCTCCCGCCTGCCCCCCTCCCCTCCCGTGTGTAAATGTGCAACTGCTAAAACAAATCCAGTGGTTACACATGTACACAATTACACGTTTGTTAACATCCCTGCAGGGCACACCTCAGACACGGCCCATGGTGAGTTGTTATGTGCTAGTCCCATCACTCCGGGACTCCAGTCACGTGGCATCCCAGTTCCAGCAATGGGACCAGCAATGGAGCTGCCCTGCCTCCACTCATGCCCAGCCCTCCACTGAGCTGTGCCATGTCCCATTGGTAAGCGGCAGCAGTAGCAACCGCCGCAATCCCCACCTGGTTTCCATGGCAGCAGTATTGCCTGAAAGGGGTTAAGGACAAACGAGAAATCTGCAGAGATGCTTGGGGAGGGAGCAGCAGAGCCCAGCTCTGCAACCCTGACAACCCACCCCCCACCACCACTGCCAAGAGACAGCAAATTTCAACCAGGCTCCACAGCGACCACCCCCTGTCTGCCGGGCAAGAGTGGTGCTGAATGACACCCCCTTTGCAGTGTCGCATTCTGGGCCTGGGGTGGCCTTTTGGGTTGGTGAGGGGCCTCGTCCCATCTGCTCACCCCCGTGACGTCTCTGGACACACACAACCACATGTCTCACACTGGGCACATTTATTCCTGTAACAAGCTGCTGGCCCAGGTCCACCGGGGCTGGGTGTGCCGTGACCAGCCAGCCCTTAGGGATGGCTCCTAGAGTGTGCCTCAACATGCCCGCAGACTGGGCCACCCGGCGAGCTCCCTCAATCTGCAGCCCAGCCAGGCTCCTGCAGCAGGCTCTCCTGACCCCCTGCGGCACAGTGGCCCCGGGAGGATCCAGAGGCGGCCTTTGCAAAGCAAGGTAACCGTGGCTCAGTGCCTGGCAGCCCGGAATCCGCCCGTCCTTGGCTTAGCAGAGGGGAGGGTTCCTGGTGGTGGAATACAGGGCATTGTCATGTCCCGCCCCCCAAGCTCCACCCCACATCCCCTCTGTCCCAACAGAGCTGCTGCACGTGCATCTGTGACTCCTGGTCCTGCTCTTATCACAGGCTCCTGTCCCCTCCAGGCCATGCAGAGTTCACATGCTTGGCTCAGCAGAGCCCCGGCTGCCTCTCCAGATCCTCCCGGGAGAGGTGCTGATGCCAGCCAGCTCCTGGTGGCTCAGGGCTGCCACTGCAACCAGTTGTGCCCCCCCATCATGCCAGCCCCAGCCTCTGGAACCCAGTGTGTGGGGCACCAGTATCACAGCAGATTCCTGCTTCCCTCGCAGGGTGACAAGAGCAACGTTCGGGAAACATTTCAAACACCCAAGATCCAATTCTCCAGTCCACAGCGCGGGATCCCACCACCTCTGAGCCATCGCTTCAGTTAGCAAACTAGAGGATGTACCTGGCTTTGCCTGGGTCCTTGTGGGGGCTCAGGGCAGAAGGTAGGGGGTGCAGGAGTCAGGGCTGAGAGGTCTTGGGGGGCTCATGGTGGCGATGGTAGTGCTGCTGTAGCAAGGGTGGCTCCCTGGGGTGTGTGGAGTCATGCCCAGCTGGTGGCTCCTCCGAGGTGGGAGGGGGGTACTGCACTGCCTGGCCCTGTCCTGCAGCTCTTGGGAGGGTCTCACAAGCCCGGGCCCCCCCAGCCTGTGTCTTCTTTGGGAGAGGGAACCAGGGCTGTGAGGCCCCACCTCCCAGCTCACATCTCCTCTGATGGGGGGACCCAGGTCAGAGCCCAGGTTTCCATGCTGTCCCTTCCGTCCTGAATCTCCTTTGGGGTGGGGTAGGCTGGGGCAATGCAGCCCTAGCCCCAAGCCCACAACTCCTGAAGCAGGGGTGGGGCTGTGCTGGCCAACTCCAGTGGTACTCCTGGGGGACCATGGCAGCGGGGCCACTAGCCGTCACTGTGGCTGAAGGTGAAGGGTTTGGGACAGAGAGGCCACTTACCTGTGGCTGGCAATATGGAGCAATTTGGCCCCATCTGGCTACTGTTTTCCTAGTGCAGCTGCCCCCCTGTGGTCACTGCAGTATTGCTGTCCCCTGCGCTCACTGCCCCCTACAGTCACTGCAGTATTGCTGTCCCCTGAGCTCACTGCCCCCTACAGTCGCTGCAGTATTGCTGTCCCCCACACTTACTGCTCCCTGTGGTCACTGCAGTATAGCTGTCCCCCACACTAGCTGTCCCCTGTGGTCACTGCAGTATTGCTGTCCCCTGAGCTCACTGCCTCCTACAGTCACTGCAGTATTGCTGTCCCCTGAGCTCACTGCCCCCTACAGTCGCTGCAGTATAGCTGTCCCCCACACTTACTGCTCCCTGTGGTCACTGCAGTATAGCTGTCCCCCGCACTTACTGCCCCCTGTGGTCATTGCGGAGTATAACTGCCCCTGCTCTGTGTTATGGAAAACAATCGGATTCTAGTCACATCCCATTTTCCTGGCACAATCAAACCCCAACCTTGCTTTAAGTTAGGAGAAGAGGAAGCTACATACCAAATTTGGTGTTCCTAGCTCTTACTGTTTAATTCTTGAACAACTGGGCTCACAGAGAGATGGACAGACTCTTGGACAGACAGAATCACAAACTCTCTAAAATATATAGAGAGAGACATTAGGCCGAACCAGTTTTCTAGCCCTCAAATTGTTCGAGTAGCTTTTCTCGGAAGCCTTTCTGGGAGGTCACTGTCCTGTTTGCAGGGTGGACGTCAGAGCTAGGCCCAATTTGGATGAAGAATTGCGCTAATGCTCTCCCACCCCTGCTGCAATTCCCCAGCAGGCCCCCTTCAAACTCTGGAGGTCATTTTTGCAAGCGCTGGTTTGCACAAGACTCCGGTAAGAAGGGTCTGACCATGGAAATACTCTGAGCTGTATGTGCAGGCACCTTCCCCAGGACAGTGGGGTGGTACGTGGGAATGGCGGGCGGGGGAGAGAAGGTACCTCTGCAGCACTAGCAAGGCCTGTGGTGTTAGGAAGAGTAGGGCAGGCTACAAAGGGCTGCAGCCAAAGTCCACAATGCTCTTTGGATGGAGACTTTCCAAAACTCAGCCCCTCTGCAAGGGTGAATGTCTATGCCTCATCCATGGAGGCTCATGGTGGCGATGGTAGTTATTAGCGTCATCTCAGAGCCCTCGGCTGCAGCAAGGACCGGGCTCAAAGTCCGGGATCCTCTTAACACTGACAAATGCCCTGACTCAACCCTGCCTCCAAGGCCAGATTTAGGGGCAATTGCCTGGGGTGCCAGGCTTGAAGGGCACCAGGCTCGGGGTGTTTGAAGTAGCAGGTTTCAGGTGTTCCGCGTGCGGATTCCATTTGTGCTGCCCTCCTAAAATGTTCTGGGCCTTTGTAGAATCTTGTGGAACCTTCCAGCCTTTCCGAGAACCACATTTTCCTCCAAGCTCCAGAATGTTATCAGCCGGGCCACAGACGCTGACTTCCTCTCTGTACAGGGGGTGCTGGGACACTGCCCTGCCTCAGGCAACTCCCCCAAACCCCCCACCCCTTGCTCTGTCCCCATCCTCACTCCATCCTTTCCCCTTCGGACCCACTCTGCCCCTTCCCAGCCTCTTTCTGCCCCTTCCCTGAGCATGCCCCATCCCTGCCCCCCACTCATCCTAGTGCCTGTTGCACACCATGGAACAGCTGATCATGGTGGGCGGGAGGCGCTGTGGGGAAGTAGAAGTTGATCAGCAGGAGCCACAGGTGGGTGAGAGATGCCACGGGGGGGGAGCTGGGCTGTCAGTCTGCAGTAGAGATGTGAGTAGTCAAGTAGTCGACAAGCCTACACTTATCGGGTAGTTGAGTTGACTTCTCGACTCCTCACGCCCCCCCCCCCTTGCTGCCTCTGCATGAGAGGCAGCAAGGGGGGAGCAGGAGCTGGTGCTGGGGGGAGCCAGCTTAAAAACAGATCCCCCCAGCACCATCTCTGCAGTGCCACCTGCCCCTGACTCTATCAGAGCTACTCTTGCTGTGGCTCTGCAGAGGGTCCCCCCCTTATCAACTAATCGTGTAGTTGATACATATTGTATCGACTATACAATTAGCCAAATACCTGCTCATCCTTGGTCTGGAGTTGGTGCTTATGAGCCAGCCCTTGGGGCTACGTAAAGGGTAGAGCTAGTCAGTCAGTGAGGAGTGAAGTGAAAACCCAGCTGTGACATTGTGAACCTAGTTTGACTGTGTAATAGTGAACCCGTACTTGTGTTTTAAGACTCAAAGCATGTAAGTAGCAACTAATACAGGACGTATTTTATTAGGTGCTAGCGATGTCTCTGAACCCCTTTGTTTCCTCACCAGCCTTATGTCTCCATGCAGCTCCCCACTAAGTGGCTGAGGTTTACAAGGCTCTGATGGAAGTGAAATCAAATGAAGTTGCACTTGGCGCCTGACACAGAGCACAAAGCCTGGCAAAGCAGATCACTGACTTCAAATTTCTGGTCTTCGTTGTGGTTTGCCATACAAGTAAATGTTGTACGAAGGCATCACCAAATCCCTCCATGGACGCTGTGACCACTTCTGTTTTGATGAAAAGCTGCTTTGATTTTTCCTGCAGAGACAACAGATTTGAAGGTGCTATCATGGCTGCCAAAGCAATGGCAGAAAACTTAGGAGCTGAGCCTGTTTTCAAGGACTCTCATATTCACCGGAAGAAGAGACTGTTTGGCTGTGAGGACAGAGATGTGGTGATGGGAAGCTTGGAAGAAACAGTCAAGGGGGAGGTTTTTCGCTCGCTCGTTGACTCTGTTCAAGTGCCCAATGAAGAAAGGTTTGGACTGACAAAGCACCCCGGAAAGATCAGGCAGGTTTGTCTGGCCATGGTAAGTTGCTGGTGGACAGGGAGATGCTCTTGAGCAATGGTACGGTTGACCCACAGGGAATGTTTGGATGTCAGCAATGAAGACCTGTATGTTGAATTGCACGTCTGTCGCGTTTTGTCCCCCGGGAAGCGCTCTCCCCTCCAAGGCTGTTCTGAGCAGAAGGGCACTTTTCCTAATGTGTGGGCAGCTTTGAGGATTGTGCTCACTGCCATGCCTAGGCAGTGGGTAAAGTAGGCAGGGGGAGGCTCCCCAGACAGCCTGGTGTTGCCCCACCCGTGCTCAGCTCCCAGCGTTCTTGATCTTTCCTGCTCCAGCAGGCAGGCTTGGGCTGGCCTGGGGCCTAGCAACCTGCCGCGGGAATTTGGGAAGGCCAGGGCTGCTCCCCTGCCTGGCGCCGCAGTCGAGCGCTGAAGTGGCATCACCTGCTGGCGGCTCTGGGAGGCTGGTGCATTGTCACTGTGGCATGCACTCTGGGGATGGGGTCAGGGGCACTGCAGGCTCCATGCTCCCCACCCACCATGTGCTCAATGGGTGGGGGAGGAAGTCCTGGCCTGGGGGCAGCAGAGGATGGGAGCAGCAGGGGAGGGGAGCTCTGGGCTCCAGCAGGGAGCAGAAAGGGAGGGGAGGGCCAGGCTAGCCTCCCCTAACTGCCTACCCACTCACTGCCCACGCCGCCCGTCACAAGTGCGAATGGTGAGCACGGCTCTTGGAAGCTCAGCTTCAGGAAAACGTATCTTTATCGACAACAACTAATGGGAGCCGGACTTCACTTGCTGTTGTATCACTTGCAAATGCCTCTGGCTGGTCTCCGGATCTGTCTGGCGCTGGGCTTCAGTTCACAAGGGCAAATGTGAAAAAGGTGACCGCTTGCACCAAAGGACAACGGTTCCCTTCGAAGGCTGTCGCCTGCTGTAACGCTATTTCATCCGGGGCCAGCAGGGCGGGGACGCAGAGTGGTTCACAATGTTAGTGCATTTCCGTGATTCTTAAAATTAGGACATTTCAATAATTGTGGAGGAGACAATATATTTGTAGTTGCTAATATGGGGCATGAATCAATACAGATTTATAGAGCCTAGCATGGAATTTTATCCTCTTATATGACAGGGATAAATCATGCATGCAAATTGCGCGTCACAGTCATGAAACAGGCCATAAACGCCATAAAAAGATATTCAAACATTTGACAAAGGCGCGGGGAAGGCAAAGAAGAGACTCCTCGCCTGGTAAACCATTTAGTCTCAGGCTGACTCCATCTACCTCAGGGGAAAAATAAATTTCCCTTGGGTGCCTTTAACAGGCAAAAATTCCCCTCTCGCCAGCACCGAGCCAAGGAAACCTGGACAATGGGGGGAGGAGAAGTCGACATTTATTCAGGAAAGCAACTATAGATTAACCACAATTGTAAAAAACACCAAGTGACGTACTGACCTTCCTGCATCATGGGCAGTGTCCCTGGACTTGGTTTCCCCACTCCCCATTATAAGCATTCTCCTTTCCCCTCTGGTGTCCCCTGCAGATGATTGGCGTTGGCAGCAGGGGACGTCCCGAAGCCCAGAGGTGTACTCAGGTAGGTCCATCTCCAGCCGTGGGATGCGGGAGGCAGGGTGTGGGGCAGAGGAGGCAGAAAGTTCATTGTCTCTCGCTGCACCACTGCCTGTGCCCTGTCTGCACCGTTTTGCTGTGGCTCCTCACCATCCCCCCAATCGCCCACATGCAGGTCTCACCCCTCCGCTGGCCCTGACCCTTCTCTGGCTGGTGCCACCTCTGGCCCCGGCACTGCTCTGGGCTCTTGTCTAATTGTTGCTCCAGCTGTGACAGCTCTGGAGTGCGGAGCAGCTGCTAGGCCCCATCCTATCAGCGCCCACTGAGCCCTGCGCAGGATTGCAGGGAGGTCGAACAGCGCGCAGGACACCTGGGCAGCAGCCTCCCTACCAGGAAGTCACCCCATCCTCTACTGGCCAGGGTCCATTAACTGGAGAGAGGCTGTGGCCGGGGGACTCTTCATTCGGGGTGAGCCAAGTTCAGTCCCGTGGACCGGTAGCCTCCAGCAAGGATCACAACATTTTGCTGCCCCGACTCTTCTCTTTTTAACTCCCTGGGGCCAGGCCGACTTTGTTGGTCTGAGGCCGTGCTGAGATGCATCTGCCTCCTGTTTCCTTCAATGCAATCCAGCCATTGTTTCCTTGGCTTTCTCCGGCCTCCCCGTGAGCCTCTCCAGCCGGGCTAGCACCGCCAGCTGTCCTACCCCCGCCTGGCCCTGCTTGGCCTGCTCTTCACCTCATCTCTGCCTCCTAAGTCAGCTCTTCCAGTGTTATGTTGTTTGTAGGAAATGGTCCCCAGGTGTCTCCCTCTTATCGCAGCTGGCTTGCACACTCTGCCTCTTTGACCTGCCCACTCACCCTCTTAATGCAAACGCCCTGTTCTCAGCCTGATGACTCTTTTCCCTCCCGAATCCTGTGTGCCAGAGAACGATTACCCCTCCCCCCCGGGTTTAAATGCTCCTGTCAGGCCCAGTCTAGCTGCACTGGGGGCTCATGCTCTGCACAAGGAATAACCATGCAGGCATTGCAGCTGGGGCTCAGACGCGGGGGCCTGGGGTGGGGCAGGAGGGTTCAGAGCCCAAGCTCTGGCCTGACCCATCCAGCTGGGGACACAGTGCAGTGGGCTGCTATGCTCTGGGCCCAGGACCTCTGGCTTCGTTCATTGGCTCAAGCTTGGGGAGAAGGGGGGCTCTGGCTGAGGACTGGGGGATTGGGATCGCTGGCCCAGGCTGCATGTGTGTGTGTGAGGAGGGGAGGCCTGGCTTAGGGCTAGGGGCTCGGAGTCCCCAGCTCAGTCTTGGGGGGATTTGGAATGACGAGTGGGGGAGGAGGGGGCATTGGCTGCTCAGGTTCCATGGATTGAGAGGCTGCCAGATTGCTGGGGGGGTCACAGGCCATACAGGTGTCACACAAAGGCACCCCAGGCCAGAGGGGACTCTCCACACTCAGCTGTTTCTACAGGGATTGCGTCTCTGGTGCAGCGAAGCAGCTGCCTCTGGGGTGGGGCACAGGGGTTCTCTTCCGTTTTCAGTGACCTTCAATCTGTGTTCGCAGGGTGCTGGCTGGGCCTAGTGTCTGACTGCACTGTTAGTGCCCGTGCTGTGGCAGTGCGGACACCCGAGCTGGGCCACAACTGGGCTCACTCACGCCCCCCACAGAGGTGATTCCCCCTTCCCTGCCGACCCTGCCCATGCTGGGAGTCCCAGAACGCAGCCTGGCCTGACGGAGGGCAGCAGTGCGGGGGGAGGGCAGGAGTGGGGCACAGGAGGAACTGGGGGTTTCACACCCTCGCCCGCTGGCCAGGGCGTGAAGCAGAGAGCAGGGAGAGGCCAGGCCAGGTTGTTCCCACCCCCAGGTGCGGAAAGGAGAAGAGTCCCGGTCACCACTGACACGACAGCTTCACTTCTGCCTCAGCCCCTGGTGCAGACACCACGCTGCATCCCCTGCCCCACGGCTCCCCCATGGCGCTCTGGCTCTGGCTGTGGGTGCTCGGTGAGTGTGCGGCCCGCGTGCGGCTTCACAGGGCTGGGGAGAGCTGTGTGTTCCTGTGTGTGTGTCCATGTGTTTATGTATGTGTTGTGTGTACGCTGTGTGTGCGTGCATCTCCGTGCGTGTGTGTGTCCCTGTACGTGTACATGCATATGTGTGTTTTTCTGTGTGTTTGTGTACGTATTGGCTGCATCTAGACTGGCCAGTTTTTGCGGAAAATCATCTGCTTTTCTGC
>JANRFK010003594.1:4798339-4809639 GCA_030068395.1 Apalone spinifera | reverse complement strand
GGGGGGGAGAGTGTTAGTCTCTAACTGGAAAAACAAACAACAAATAATCTTGCAGCACCTTAGTAATAAAAAAACCGTGGATGGTCTCATGAGCTTTCGTGGGCACAACCCACCGCCTACATTTTTTATGAGTCTCTAAGATGCTGCAAGACTATTGATTGTTTTGTAAGGCTTGTAAATTAGTGATTTCTGGTTAATTGTTCTCTTATCTTCTGGAAATAGTTTGTTAGTGTGCCAGAAGCCTAGGCCCTGTGGGGACCCCCACAAAGCCGGCCCAAAGTACCTCCGGGAAGCCCATCTGTCTGAACCCTGCGGGGGTTCAAGACGTGTACAAAGCAGGAAAGGAGGGTCCCACCTGACGACTCTCCTAATGGAGGCAGCTTCTCACCCAGCACCAGCAACCCAGAGTGCACTGCACTCGTGTGTCACCATGGAGACCTTGGCGCCCACCTCCATCCCTGGTACCTCAGAAGACACTGAGCCAATAGAGGCACGTACCGGTAGTGCGCCCTGAGGCGGGGCATGTGGCACCATCTGGCTCGGCACCCAGACCATCGAGAGCATGTCGGCAGCGGCCCAGTGGAGGACCTCCCGGAGCCCTTGACACCTGCGAGGCCGCTAGAGACCTTATCGAATTGACGTCTTCGGCGTCAGGCTCGGCGAGGGAGCGCGACTCTGGACGGCACCGTGCCAAAGTGGCAGCGCCAGGTGCCTCGACACCAGCCCCGAGGGCATCACTGTGCAGCTCCAGCACCAGGAACCTCGACACTGACAAAGCCTTAGTCAACGGCACCGACCCAGGCCGGGCCATTGCCACTGGGCCCACCCGTGCACACTGCTCCGGCTCCTGGAGGTCCAGGCCCTGCCACGTCACCGCCGCCTCCTCAGCACCGTGGAAAGCCTGAGTCTATGGCCAGGCATGCGCCGAACCACGGGTCACTGGTTTCCACTGCTATGGCACTGCCCTGGTCGGCCTCCGAGTATTCCACCAACTCAGGGGCTGGGTCCGTTCTTTCGTCCCAGGCCTCCAGGTCTAGGTCAAGGCACCGGTCCCACTCCCGGCACTGGAGTACTTTGGCGCAGCCACATCAGCAGCCCTGGCAGCCTCAGCCTACTCCCGCTCTGCCGGTACAGCAATCCCGGCCAGCGCAGCGGCAAGCCCCAGTCCAGTGGCGTCCTGGACCTACCATCAGACCCAGGTGTGTGCCCTGCAGGCTGGAGCCACCTGCTCAGGGCCCAGGGCTCTCCCAGCCACGACCCCAATGTGCCGCTCCCCCACACTGAGGCAGTCCCTGCCTCCGGGGCATACCTCACCCAGTGACAGCATGCCACCTACGGCTCAGCCCTCAGTGGTGGCCATCTCAGCGGCTTCTCAGGTGGCCTCTCGTACCTGTGACCCGGAAGACATTGGCCTGAAAGGTTCAGCATCTCTGTCTCAGCCCTGGGAGGGGCACGTCCTTCAATGCCCTCCATGGACTCAAGGTCACACCAGGACCTTTGTCGTTTGGGGGTGCAGGTGGAGCGGGAGGCAGAGGACTCTGACCCAATGGTGGACATTCTTCAGGCCAACACCCCTACCAGGGTGGCCTTGCCCCTCAGTAAGACCGCGGCTGAGATCACGAAGACCCTCTGGCAGACCCCTGCCTCCATCCTGCCAACTGACAGAAAGGTGGAGAGCCCGTGCTTTGTGCTGCCGGAGGATCTGCCCTCATCTCCACTCAGGTAACAGAGTTTGTGGGCGCTCGCCTGGACTCAGCGTTGGCCACAGCCTCACTGCTCAGGTCCTGCTTCCTGACCATCGGGAGTTTATTCTGGCCTTGCTGGCATCTCCCATGACCACCGCCAGAAACGGCAGGCACCTCCTACGACTCATGGCCGCCTGTACCTACATAGTGCAGCCTGCTGCAGCTGGCTCAGGTCCACAACACGTCTTCCCACCCTTGGGACAGTCCACAACTCCTCCCTGCATCTTCCACTCCTTGGACTGGTGGCTCCAGGAGGATGTGGTCTGCTCAGGAGTCCCATTCTCCCACTCTCTGCCGTCCCTCTGGTTGTGGGGAGCCCATGTCGACCACATGGGGACCCAAGGTATGTGGTCCCGGGAGGAACTCTCCCTGCATAATGTCAGGGAGTTGCAGGCTGTCCCTCTTGCATGTCAGGTGTTTCTCTCCCACCTCGGGGCAGGACAATTCTCACCCTGTCCAACAATCCGACAGCAGTTTTCTAACAAAGAGGCAGGGTGGGGTCGTTCCCCTTCCCTGTGCTGGGAAACCCTCCAGCTCTGGGCTCTGTGTACTGAGGCGGATATTCACCCGATTGCCTCCTACCTTCCTCATGGTCTCTCAGGGTTGCTATGGCCCTCCAAACCTTCCAGAGGTGGGGATTTCCCCACCTGGATCTGTGCGCGACCCGCCAGAACAGAAAATGTCCCAGGTTCTGTTCCCGCATGGGGCTTGGTCGCAGGTCTCTGGGGGATGCCCCCATTACTCCCTGGCCCAAGGGTCTGCTTTACACATCCCCCTTCCTCCCCCCCGCCATTTCCGCTTGTACACTAGGTGATCCTGAGGGCTCAGGAGTTTGGGGCTTCCCTCGCTCTCCGAACCTGCAGTCCCTGCACCGCATGGCTTGGAAGCTCCATGGCCGACAGAGTTGGAGCTGCAGCGTTCAGAGCGGGTGTAGGAGGTCCTGCTAGGGAATAGGAGGCCTTCTACTAGGGCCACCTACCTGGCCAAATGGAAGCATTTCTCTCTTTGGGCTACTCAGAAGGGGGGTTCCTCCCATGGATGCCCAGGTCCCACTGGTCCTGGACTATCTTCTCAACTCAGGGTCCAAGGGCTGCCCTCCTCATCCATTAGAGTCCACTTTGCACCTGTCTCTGCTTTTCACCCCAGGCTTCTGGGGTAAGATGCTTTTCATGGACCCCACAGTCCACTGATTTCTGAAGGGATTGGACAGGCTTTACCTGCATGTCCAGCATCCTGTTCCACCATGGGACCTCAACCTGGTCCTGACCAAGCTCACGGGGCCCCCTTTTGCACCTCTGGCAACATGCTTGCTACTACGCCTGTCTTGGAAAGCATCGCTCCTAGTGGCTATCATGTCGGCCAGACGTGTCTCAGAGCCCAGGGCTCTCACCTCAGATCCCCCCCTGTTACACGTTTTTTTTTTTTAAAGGATAAAATCAGGCTCTGGTCCACCCGGCCTTCCTGCCAAAGGAGGTGTCTCGGTTTCATGTCTCAGGACATTTTTCTCCCAGTGCTTTACTCCAAGCCTCATGCTTCTGGTAAGGAACAGGCCTTGCCCACTGGATGACAGGAGGTTCTGAGCTTTTTATCTAGACAGGACAAAGCCCTTTTGTAAGTCCCCACAGTTGTTTGTCACAATCGCGGAGGCTAAAGGGGCAGCTGGTCTCCGCTCAGAGGATTTCACATCCTGCATCAAGGAGCGTTATACTCTGGCAGGGGTGCCGGCCCCTGCTTTGATGGCCCACTCCACTAGGGCCCAGGCCTCCTCCACAGCCTCTGTGGCTCAGGTCCCCATCCTGGACATTTGTGGGGCAGCACATGGTCTTCGGTCCACACCGTTACCAACCATTATGCATTGTCTCACCAGGCCAGGGAGGAGGCTGCTCTCGGCAGGGCTGTTCTCCGCTCTGTGGAAGGTTAGGACTCCGACCCCACCTCCTGGCTTTCTGCTTCGGAGTCACCTACGTGGAATGGACATGAGCAATCGCTCGACGAAGAAGAAATGGTGACGTACCTTTCGTCGCTGTTGTTCTTCGAGATTGGTTGCTCATGTCCATTCCAAATCTCGCCCGCCTCCCCTTCAGCGGAGTAGTCCGGGAAGAAGGCAGCGAGGGGTGGGGAGGCAGCAGGGGTATATATTAGCCAGCATAGCGGCACCACTCCAGGGGGCTCCCCTGCTGGCCCAACCGGTACTGCTAAGGGAAAATCTCCCGCCCACACACGCATGCAGCACGCACACACCTGCGTGGAATGGACGTGAGCAACACATCTCGAAGAACAGCAGTTACGAAAGGCAAGCAACCGTTTCTTGTTGCTGCAGGGCTGAGCAGGCAGGCAGCCTCGGTAACATCAAAGGCCCAAGCGGAGCGGCAGGATCAAAGGGAAGTGCTGCTCCGGCTCTTTGAACGGGCTGCCATGAGCCAGAGGTTGCACCGAGGTCACTGAGGGGGCTGTGGGTGCATGCTCAGAGGCGGGCAGCTGAAAGCCCTTTGCCTCCGCAAAGGGAAGCAGCTGCCAAACCCCGGTGGGAACCAAAGGTGCCTGCAGAGCCCCAAGTGCTCAGCTGCAGAGTGACTGGTACCGAAGACACGGAAAGTCTGTGCCGCTTCCCGCCGCCTGCCTGGGGAAGCGCAGGGAGCAGGTCTCTGCTTGGGCTCGGAGTATTTGGTTGAGACTCTGCAGAGTTTCACCCAGGGTCGGATGCAGGTCTGAGGGAGCCTGGAGCAGCAACAGCTTCAGACGCCGCTCCCTGTCCTTCCCAGTCCGCGCTTTTAATTTGACAGTGAGCGCATTTTGGGGGGACATGAGAGTCCCCCTAACACACAGAGTGGCCAGACACAGGAGTGGCCTCTGCACAAGAAGAACACCCTTGGAACCGGGAGAGCTGCCATGTGGAAATGAAGACGTTTTGTGGGGGGTATTAAACAGGAAGAAGAAAAATATGAACTATCTGTTCACTGACACGAAGCAGCGACGTCACCGTGTACAGCCAAGGAGCCCCGCTGCTGAGGTGGGCAGCGCGACTGCGGTACTCACCTCTGGCTGGGCTCGCTGGAGAAGGACCCAGGGGCCTAAGCCGTGCCCCTTATACTCACAGCTTGGCAGGCAGAGCGCGGGGTGTGTGTGCGTGGAGAAATTCTCCGATCAAAGGCGCTGGGATGCACCTTGGCCTGAGCGGAGCACCCACAGGGACGCTCCGCTCCCAGGAGAATCCGAGGTGCTGGACACTTTTCAGTGGGGTTCTGCTGTGATCCCGACTCATGGAGCTGGGGCCGCGTGAGCCATGCCAAGAACTCGGGGCGAGTCGTGGGGACAGGCACAGAGGCACCAGCCAACGGGGACCATGTGACCTTCCCACCCCCAAGTGATTCCTCCCCCTGCCACCGCTAGCTTGGGGCCCACATGCTCTCCCCATCCCACATTACTTGGAACAAGGGGGTGTCTGTCCCACTGAGCTGCCCTGGGCAGCCAACAGCATCTCAGGCAGCATGGCCAGTGGCAGCCTGGGACTTGTGAGGCTGTTGCCAGTGCCACCCCATCCCATCCCTTTCCCAGCCCATGATCTGGCAGCAGCACTATCCCCAGGGGGGTACAGGACCTGGGACAACCCCTCCCTTCTCCCCAGGTCCTGCCCTGCCTCTCTCCACTCCACCCTTCCCCCAAGCCTGGTTTCAGCTCTGCCCTTGCTCTGCCTCTTCCCAGCCCTGCTTCACCCCCATTCTGCCCCTTCCCCTGAGTGACATGGCCCAGCGGATTGGTGGGTGGCCTTGTGCTGGCAGCAGGGTTTGGGGCCCTCCACACTCCTGGTGGTGGTGGGAAGCAGCGGGGCCTGGCCCCAGCCCGCTGTGCTTCCCAAACCTGGCTCCCAGCCGCACTGCGCAGAGGAGGTTGTGGCTGGGGCGCTTTGCTTCCCCTCATCAAGGTGAAGTGGAGCAACCTAGCTGGGAGATGGTGGAGCAGAGCTGGCGGGGGTTGGGTCCCTCTCTTTCCATGGCTCCTGCAGCTGCTGGTGTGTGCAGGAGTCAGCCCAGCCACTGATGCTGGTGGCAGCCCCCCAGGAATCTCCCAGGCCCTCTTGGGCCCCACAGCATCCCCAAAGCAGCTGTTCCCAACCATCCAATGGATGGACAGCTTTGCCTGGTGGGAGGGGGGGACTCTGTCCCCCTCTTGCTGCACTGCATGGGGCAGCGCCTTTTCTCTCAGGCAGTGTGGCCAGGAGAGGGGAAGCTCTGGCCCTGCCGGCTGCTGGCCACTTGCCCCGCCCCAGGTTGGGGGGACACATGACAAGAACCCCTCGAGTCTCTAGAGAACTGGCGAGGCTTCCCACCCCCACTTTCATCAGGGACCCATCCACAAACCCCACATCCCACTGTACACATCTGGGAGCGAAGAATGTTAGTCAGACCTGTAGGCTGGGGGAGCCTATTCTGGGACGCAGTGATTCTGAAAGCGATTTGGGGATGAACTCTCAGTGTGATGCTGCAGCTGTCGGGTGGTTCGATTTATTTTAGATCCAAGGGAAATCAGGACACTCCAGGGCTACTTAACCACTTTCTTATTTATTGCAAACTTTAAGCAGTTAATACAGTCTCATAGGAGAAGACTTGGTTCCTCTGGTAAGGGGTGTAACCTCTCCTACAATAAGGTGGTGTGTACATCCCTAGGGTGTGTAGTGTTGTGCTGGAATTCTTGTTAGAGTGTAAAACTTCAGTGTTTGCAGCGCAAAATGTTTCTTCTTGTGGAAGGGTAAGTCTTCGACCTTGGTTTATAAATCCTTTGGTACCTCTCCCGCTTGTAACCAGGAAGAATGTCGCATGACTATTGACATAGCTATTCCAAAGCGCTGTTCATGAAATGGTATAACCCTCCTGAACAACGGATTTCAAGATGGGTTGTTTGTCGTCAAGTAAGTGCTGCATTAACTCAGTTAATTTGGCATAATTGTTGAAATCATGGTTGGCAAGTAATGCAGTGTAATTAGCTAGATGGAGCTGCAAAGTGGAGGAGGAATATACCTTCCGACCGAACAAATCTAGTTTCTTGTGTTCTTTATCATGGACGGCAGATTTGTATTGAGGTTTTTTGGATCTCCAATTATTTGCTGCATCCACAACTAGAGAGTTCGGTTGCGGATGAAGGAATAAGTAGCCCGTGCCTTTCAAGGGTATGAAATACTTCTTATTGGCCCACTTGTTAGTAGGCAGAACCGATGAGGGTGTTAGCCATACCTCATCTGCTGCTTCCATAATTGCACTATCTTTGATTTGGCAGCTGGGTATAGGTTCTTTAGGAGCCTATGTTGTTTTTTCTGAACCTTAGAGTAACCTCTTGGCTGGTAGCGACCCTTTTAAAAAGCTCGTGAAATTGTTGCAGGTCATCAGTTGGAGACGTGTCATCTGGAACGACTGCCTCATTGGGGAAGGAGGATGATTTGCCTGTTGGTGAGATACCTTGTGTTTCATGGTCTGGTTCGTTGCTGATCTGTCCCTCTGGTATCTCGTTCCTCCGTCAGTGGAGGAGTACTGTGAGAACAGGAGCATGGTAATGATCCATGGACAGGTGTGAGCAATGCCGTAGAGCAATGTTGTGAGGGAGAGCAATGACAGCATGGTGACCACTCAGAACAGCATGGGGGACAGCGATGGTACCATGGTAGGTGTCTGTCATGAGGTGTATATGGTCCGGTTGGAGAGGAACGCAGAGATGAAGACACACTTCTGCAGTCTTTGTCGTATTCCGAGTATTGCGAGAGCACTGGTGATCTTGGTGAATGGGGGAGCATCTAGTCGGTGACGGAGACCAAAAGGGTTGCACGGGGGATTTGTCCTGGGGTGATGGAGATCGCGGTGCCATAGTCAGTACTGGTGCATCAGTACTATGCCTGTAGTACGAACGGTGCCGGAAATTGGGAGCATCTCGTGGTGCAGATGACTGAGGTGCCAGTGGAAAGGGCCTTGGTTCCGGGCTTGGCAAACGAGGCAGTGATCTGGTGGATTTTGCCTTGGCTTTCATTGGTGCTGGGGCCTGGTTCGGCACCTGTGGTGTGGGCAGTACCGGAATCTTATCCGAGGTCTTAAGATTCCGAGGTCTTATCTGGTTCCGAGGTTGCCTGTGACTTTGGTGCTGTTGGGGTCGGTGCTGTTGTTTGTGTCTTTGGTTTCAGCCACAGCTCCACCCATTTTCCCAAAGCCTCTGCCCCATCAATACCCTTCAGCTCCTGTCTCCCGCCCCTTTCTACTCAGGGGCTGGTCTACGTATTAGAAAACTAGTTAGTTAGCTGCAAGAATAGACAGACAGAGTCCTGTGCTCAGAAAGAAAAGGCAAAAGGCAACCCAGCAACACTTCAGGTAACTGCCACATACCATACAGGATCTGTAAAAGTTGCCTCTGCATGGGCCAGGTGCAAAGCACGCCAAGGCTATCAGGGTTAATGGCAGAGAACACCTTGGGTGGGAAGACACAGGGGTGGACATGTCTGTGCTTAGAAGTATTGTACAAGAAAGTGCCATACTGCCAGGACAGAGGGCAGAGCTTTAATTAGGAGGAGGTTACAAAACCCTTGTGCCTTTGGCTAAGGTGCAAGAGAACCGGAGAATTTGCAAGCTGTATGTAGCAGTGGCAGACAATCATAGAATCACAGGACTGGAAGGAATCTAGAGAGGTCATCAAGTCCAGTCCCCTGGATTCATGCCAGGAGAACTGCCCCAGGGGGACACGAGACCTAGACAACCCTCTGCCCAGTACCCCAGGCGTGGGGCAGGGCAACCCACCCTACCACAGGCCCTAACCCAGCTCCACCCATTTTCCCAAAGCCCCTTCCCGCAGGGGACACCAGCCAAGGAATTACCCGTGGGCCTGGCAGGTGAAGGCATCGGTGGTTGCATCCCCTTTCCCCACACTCACTAGAGTAGTGGGAAGTGGAAAGCAGTGGGCTGGGCTGGATGGTGGTGTGGAGCAGGCTGCTGGGTCTCTCTGGCTCCTATCACTGAGGTGAGTGGGAAGAGTCGACTCCTGCGGCAGCCCTGCATCAAGCCCCCCGATAATTCCTGGGCTCCGTGCAAAGGATAGTTGAGTTTGCTCCCATGAGGTTTTCCCAACTCACAGAGCTTGGGGTGGCGACCCCAAACCAGCCTATGGCCAGGATGACTCTGCATGGCAGGACCAAGGACCATCTAGACCAGTGGTCTCCAACCTTTGTACATTGAAAACATGATCTTGTGGTTAAGTGCAATGTAAGAGCTACCTCAAACCCAAATACCCTGGCCCCACTTCCTTCCCGCCCCTTCTCGAGTCCCCACCCCTGCTTCACTCCTTGTCTGAGTCCTCACCCTGCTCGCTCCATCCCCCATCCTCACTCACTTGTCCCAGGCTGGGGTAGGTGTCACAAATCATGGGTAGTGTGAATGGTTGGCACGAGTGAATTAACAGTAAGTGAGCTGAAGAGAGGCCATGCCAGGGTCCGAGTCAGCGCCCTGGTGGATTATGGACTTGTTTATCACTTTGAGAAAAAGAGAGAAGCAAAACTGTGGCAAAGTTTCCAAATAAGAAGAGTCAGTGAGGGAAGAACTCGACCAAGGACATGCTGTTGCTTATCGCTTGTGGCTAGGTGAGCAGAATTGGGTGTGGTAAGCAGGATGTTAAGATTGGTTGTAAGCACGCCCACAGGTGGCGGGATCATTGGACATCACCCCACTCAAACTGCCCCTTGCCGAGGTGATATATACCCCACCGATTTGCCACATGGGTCAGAGTCCATCGATTCGGAATATTGGGGCAATGTGCATGTCGGACTCTCGCCTCAATCAAAATAATCAGCATTACCTGGGGTTTGGCCAGCCCCAGAGGGGGCGTGATGTGTGTGAGAATGTGTATCAAAATTGGGTTAAGAATTAGACTGTTAACTATTCAAGTTAAATATTGCTTTTGAACTGCTTCTTAATTGCTTGCAATAAAGTCTGTTAATGGCATATTTTGTCTGCTGCGACTTCATTGTTCCCGGACTGATCACCCATGCAACAGTGCCCTCTTGTGACATAGGGGGTGCAGGCTCTGGTCTGGGCCAAGGGGTTTGGAGTGTGGGAAGGGCTCTGGGCTTAAGCCCAGGTGGGGGATTGGGGTCCAGGAGGAGTTTCAGGGGGCAAGCTCAGGGAAGGAGTTTGGGTGCAGGGGGACTCCTGTTTGGGGCAGAAGATTGGGTGCAGGAGGAGCTTCCGGGCTGGGACAGGGTTTCAGGAAGCAGGCTCTGGCCGGGCATCACTTCTGGGTGGTGGGGCAGGGAGGTTAAGGCAGGCTTACTCCTGCCCCGTTCCTGCACCACTCCTGAAAGCAGCTGGCACGTACAGCGAGGGCTCCATGGGGCCATGTGCTGCTCCTCATCCACAGGCACTGAGCCCACAGCTTCTACTGGCCACGGTTCCCCATTATTGATCAATGGGAGCTGCGGGAGCAGTGTCCGAAGGCAAGGACAGCATGTGGAGACCCCCTGCTCTTCCCCTCTCAGAGGCTGCAGGGACATGCCAGCCACTTCCAGGAGCAGCAATTCCCACAGGGATAATTACTTTAACCACCCCAGGTTAGATATTTTAGAACTCAAACTACAGCCAGTCCCTGAGTTGCAAACGGTCAACTTACGACCGCTCGCAGTTACGACCGAAGCTGTCATAAATGGCGGACCCCGAGTTACGAACGCGATCCGTGCTTATGAACAGCGCAGTCACGTGTAACTCTATGGGGTCCGACTTACGAACAAACCGAGTTACGACCAATTGCTTGGTCCGTAACCGGTTCGTAAGTCGGGAAGAGGCTGTACTCAAAGAATTAAATTTAAGCACGAGAGAAATGAAAATTACGAAGTGCACAGACCAGTCAAAATCCCCAAACTAACCCACTTTGCGAGCAAAAACAGACGTAACAGCAATCCCCCCCCACATTTGTGTTGGGTTGGGAGACGAGAGTGAAGGGCAGAGTGTGTGTGAGAGAATGACAGACACATGCACAGTGTGTGCGACTTGACAGATTTGCATTGCCATGCTCCCTCCATTCTCTTCTGTGTGTGTGGAGTGGGGGGAGGAGGAGGGACACCCTGATGACGGTGCCCCCCCCCCTTCTCCCTCCTACACCCTGCACAGCAAGCAAGACGGGCTCAGGGGGGGCAGCTCTAAGGCAGAGGGCAGGAGCATCAGAACAGTAAGGGGAGGGACAGCTGAAGTGCTGCACTTGATAGTTTCCTGGCCAAACCAGTCAGGATCACCTGTCAGAGGCTCCAAAATCTATCCAGTAGATCCCGATCGACTGGCTGGTGACCACTAATCTAGACCATCCCTGACAGGTGTCTGGCCAATCTGCTCCTAAATATCTCTGTGATGGATAATCCACAACCTCCCCAGGCAGATTATTCCAGGAAACTTGTTTCCATGACATAAGAGCTAGGGGTCACCAAATGAAATTAATAAGTAGCAATTTTAAAACAAACAAAAGGAAGTTTTTCTTTACGCAGTGCATGGTGAACCTGTGGAACTCCTTGCCAGAGGATGTTGTGAAGACCAGGACTTTAAC
>JANRFK010003594.1:4782330-4798239 GCA_030068395.1 Apalone spinifera | reverse complement strand
GGAATGAGGTTTACCAAATTTGAAATAAGCGCTCTGCTATTTCAAATTAATTTCAAAACAGCCGTTTGGCTGTGTAGACGCTAGGAAAGTTATTTCAAAATAACGGCTGTTATTGCGAAATAACTTTGCTGTGTAGACATACCCTTAGATACTTGAAAGCTGCTATCATGTCCCCTCTCAGTCTTCTCTTCTCCAGAATAAACAAACCCAGTTCTTTCAATCTTTCCTCACAGCTCATGTTTTCTAGACCTTTCATCATTTTTGTTGCTCTTCTCTGTACTTTTTCCAATCTTACCTGAAATATGGCACCCAGAACTGGCCCAGTACTCTGGTGAAGCCTCGTCAGTGCAGAGTAGAGTGGAAGACCTACCTCTGTTGTTTTGCTCACTGTCATCAGGCAGGTGGGGTTGCCCTGATAGATTCCTGACAGGTCCTCTACTCCATCAATGATGATAAACTTTCGGTTGCGTGCGTGCGTATGCTCCCCTGTCTAATGTGTTAACCATGCGCAATTAGTCAACATGACAGACTCTGACAGAGCCATCAGGGCCCACAAATCAGATAAGGATCGAAAGCACCCAACTAGGTTTACTGCCAGGTGAGGTACAATGATAGTTGGTAGCGAACAGACCCACTGCTGTGCCACTACACCTTACGTACGCCATGACAATGGACTAACACCCAAATAAACACTATGGATTCTAGCATCCCCTCTACAATCAGTCCCCCCCCTTCGGGGTGCACTTTTATACACAGGTACAAACAAGTTACACGTGACTCCTGATGTATCAAGTTGCCACTTTCTCTTTCTTGGTTACCTCCCCTTACCTCACAGAAGGGAGAGTTCACTTACCATCATCAAGCTGTCTATTTAGATCCTGTCCTGAACCTGGGTTTGCATGTACATTACTTGTGGGCTGTGTTGGGACTGAGATGTTTCTTAACAAGGTGTTCTCTTACGGCCCCTCCAGAATGTGCTTCCAGCCTGTGCCTCGTACCTTTTAGGTAGGTGTTTCTGAGATATTAGCCCTGTTCTTGCCAATTTCTGTGAGCAGGGCCTGCATGCTCACAGCTGAATTCTGCTTCATATTAGCAAAGTCTTGACCATTGCTGTCTGGGCCTCAGGGCTCAAACCCGGCCTATGATGCGTGGGCTTATGTTTCAGACCCTCATCTTACTACAGTCACAACACTCTTGCTAAAACTGTTTTGTAATGGGACATGTTAAAAAAGTCAGCCTTCCATACATTTAACACCTCATTCACATCAAACGCTAAGCATGGGACACTTCCAGCCCACTTAATTAGCCTCATTAACAGCTTCACTATAATTGACAGGTACTTTTTACCCCCTTCTCTCTCCCTTCTTTTTCTGAGGGGTAGCAGAAACAGGAAAAACTAAGCTTCTCCTTTTTTTTCTGGTTATAAATTCTGGGTTCCCATTTTTTCCATGCCGGCTGTTCTGCAGAAGTGGGTTTTGCTCATGATACTATACATATTTTTGTTAGTTTCAAAGGTGCCACAGGACTACTCATTGTTTTTAAAGTTACAGACGAACATGGCTGCCCCTCTGAGAATTTTCAAGTACATAAAAGACTTAACAAGGAGGGAGTAAACTTGTTAATCTTAAACTCTGAGGATAGGACAAGAATTATAGAGTCATAGAGGAGGAGAGCTAGAAGAGACCTCAGAAAGTCATCTAGTCCAGGGGTTTTCAAACTCTGGGTTGTGGCTTGTAAGCACATCACTTCTGGAAGCTCCCATTGGCTGGGAACAGCGATCTGCAGCCAATAGGAGCTGTGATCATCTGTACCTGTGGAGGCATAGGTAAACAAAGCATCTTGCTTTGGTTTGTTGTCCCAGCTAGTGTTTGCCCTTACAAGCCGCAATCCAGAGTTTGAAAATCCCTAATCTCATTCAGTCCTCTGCTCAAAGAAGGACCAATCAGAACTAAGTCATCCCAGCCAGGGCTTAGTCAAGCTGGCCCTTAAAAACCTCTAGGGATGGAGATTCCACCCCCTCCCTAGGGAACACATCCCAGTGCTTCCCCACTCTCCTAAGGAAATCGTTTTTCCTAATAAAGGTGACCCCTGCACTTATGACCTAATTGGTTCCTGGAGAACCTAAGTCGAGTGGTCGTAAGTTGAACCCTTTTCCCCCCCATAGGCGCAATGATAAAAATGGGGGTTCCATTCCTGGCCCGCTTTGCCTCCTGGGAGTTGTAGTTTGTGGCATGAGCTGCTCCCCGGGCCAGCTGGGAGCTGTGCAAAGGGAAGGTGGCAGCTGGAGCAAGGCAGTTGTAAGTGCAAGGGGTCATAGGTTGGGTCGTAAGTAGGGGGTCACCTGTATCTAACCTAGACCTCTCCTACTGAAGCTTGAGACCATTGCTCCTTGTTCCACCATCTGTCAGCACTGGAAAGAACCTTTCTCCATCCTCTTTGGAACCCCCTTCAGGAAGGTGAAGGCTGCTCTCAAATCCCCCCTCATTCTTCTGCAGACTAAATAAGCCCAAATCCCTCAGCCTCTCCTCATAGGTCATGTGCTCCAGCCTCTGAATCATTTTGGTTGCCCTCCACTGGACTCTCTCCAATGCGTCCACATCCTTTCTGTAGTGGGTGGCCTAGAACTGGATGCAATACTCCAGCTGTTGCCTCACCAGAGTTGAATAAAGGGTGGTAATCACTTCTTTGGATCTGCTGGCAATGCTCCTGCTAATGCACCCTAGTATGCCATTAGCCTTCTTGGCTACAAGGACACACTGTTGACTCACACCCAGCTTCTCATCCACGGTAATCCCCAAGGCCTATCCTGCTTAACTGCTACTTAGCCAGTCAGTCCCCAGCTGGTAACAATGCTTGGGATTCTTCTGTCCAATGTGCAGGACTCTGCACTTGTCCTTGTTGAACTTCATCAGATTTCTTTTGGCCCAATCCTCTAATCTGTCCAGGTCACTCTGGACCCTATCTCTGCCCTCCAGCGTATCTACCTCTCCCCTCAGCTTAGCATGATCCATGAACTGAGGATGCAATTAGGAATGTGAACGTGTACCTGTGCACACAGTTGCATGCAGTACCACCTCTGTATCAGACACAGCAGTGCGGGGGGTAGGAGCTGATATGTGCTGAGAGCTGGCTAAGTTGTCTCCCTATACACACTGGCTCTCACAGGGCCACTCCCCCCCTCCCCACGCGCACACACACTCTGCTGCCTCTGATACTGAGCACAGGCTCCCATCTGCCTCCCTCCATGTGTGAACACTTAACCACAGACATTTTTGCAGTTACACATTTACCTAAATAAACATTTTAACAATCCCCATCCTGTCATCCAAATCGTTAATGAAGATGTTGAACAAAATCAGCCTCTAGCCTTCCCCTAGGGCACACCACTTGATATTGGTTGCCAGCCAGACATCGAGCTGTTGCCCCCAATGATTTAACCAGCTTTGCATCCATGTTATAGACCTGACTCCATTGGGAACTCTTTGATGACCTGAAAATCAAAAAGAAACCCTACAAAAAGAGAACCTGGACCAATTACTAAGGAGTATGAAAGACAGAACAGCAGAAGCATGGAGGGACATCAGGAAAGCTAAGGCACCACGTGAGTTACAAGGGATGCAAAAGCCACGAAGAGGAGATTCTTGAAACACAAGGCCCAAGAAAGACAAAGGGAAGTGTGGGTCTTCTACTTAAGGAAGGAAGGAGAGCTAGGCTTTGTCTACACTGCACAGCTTTTAGTGACATGGCCGTGTCTGGCAGCGTAAACGCTGTTTGTTGGCATTTTTGCAGAGAAAATACTTCTGCCTGATGAGTGGGGTATGTGTTGACAAGAGAGCATTCCTGCAGTCAAGCCGTTTACACTCCCACTTGCTGCAACAAAAAACTTTTGTGGTGGGGAGGGGACTTTTTAAGCACCTGTGAATAACAAACCTGTTGTTGTTCAATTGGCAGTGTAGGGTGTTTAATGTCTGTTTTGTTTCTGTCTTCACTAAAAGGGTTGATGAGGACACGCCGCTCAACACAATTAATACTAACAAACAGGATAGAGGGGGAGCTGCTCCATTATACTCTGCTTCCCCATAGGTCCTGCTGCCACAGGGAATGCAGGGGCCACCACGCCAGGCCTCCCCCATGAGCCCCGAAGCTTCCTCCTTGGCAGACAGGGTGCCATGGAGAGGAGAGGATGGGGTGATGGTGGGAAGGAGGAGGTTGGGGGCTGGTCACAGACAGTTTCTCCTCCTCCCCAGCCCACCGAGAGTTCCAGGCCAGATTGCACAATCACCAGGGATGGCCCATGGGCTCAGAATTTGAGACCCCTGAATTAGATGCATTGAAGTTGGCAGAGTCTGGTGAAATTTTACTTAAGGAACTATCTGTGGTCATCTCAGAATTCTTATCCATTATCTTCCAGAACTCGCCTAGGCACTGGTAGGTCTTAGTGGGAGGGCTAGGTCTAGGTCTGTGCCCCTCCCTTCAGGAAAGATGGGACAAAATGGAGAGAGTCCAGAAAAGAGGAACAAAAGGTCTAGAAAACCTGAGCAGGGAGAACAGGTTAAAAAAGCAAAAGTGAAACCTGCTTAGTGTTTAGAAAAGAGCAAAGGGGGCCTGAGAACAATCTTCGAACAGGTGCAAGGCTGTTATCAAGACAGGGATCAATTGTTCTCCATGGCCACTGAACCTAGGACAAGTAACAGGCTTACGCTGCAGCAAGGGAATTTTACGTTTGATATTACGGAAAACTCTCTCACTCCAAGGGTAGCGAAGCTCTGGCACAAGCGTCTGGGGAATCCCTGTCACTGGGGCACCCCCCACTCCCACCCCAGCACCAGCACCGGTCACCCCAGGGATGGACCTGAATCAGGCACCAAGAAGGCAGGATAAGGGACGTCCTCATGGTAGGGAGGTGGGGTGGGTTCTGCTGTTCCCTAGGGGATCTGCCTGGGAGGCACAGCATAGTGGGTTCAAATCCCAGACCAACCCATGTCAGGGATGGTCTACATGTAGCCACAGCACAGGGCAGCTGGGTTTGAACTCCCAGAGCCCATTCTAGCCCAGCACTGCTGGGACTCCAGATTAAGGTGAAATGCTGGGCAGCCCTTCCTGAACACAAAGGCAACAAGGGAGCCACATGACGGAGCCGGGGAAGAGAGGCAGAGGCTGACACTGGGATGAGGGTACATTTGGGAAGGGGGCAAGAGCAACGTGGCAGGGAGCCAGTGGACAGGAGGGCAAGACAAACAGGCCACAGCTGGGAATCTGACAATTGCTTCCTGTTAGGAAATGCAGCGAAAGGAAGCACCTGGGCTCAGCTCTGACAGACTCTTCCTGGAGCCTTTGGCAAGTCACTCCAGCTGTGTAGCACTGCCCAGCCAGCTTGGACTGAGGGGTGAAAGCCCTGCCCTCACCTGGGGCTAGCAAAGGCACAAGTCTCTCCACCCTCTTAAGCAATGAGAATGGAACGACAGGATTCCTACCGCAGAGCCGTGTGCTGTGCTCACTCCCGCCGGCACAGCCATTCCAGGGTTATGCCAGTGAGCGCAGGCAGAGGCCATGGGTCCAGTCATGCCCCAGACTGCCTCTGCTGTGGCACAGTCATGCCCCAGACTGCCTCTGCTGTGGCACTTGTGTTCCCCTGGCTGGCAAGAGCTCAGGTCCACCACTCTTCGGGGGGTCAGAGCTGTGCCAAGGCCCACAGAGCTCCTGGGCCCACAGAGCTCCAGCCCTGGGCATGGCTGAGAGAAAAGCAACACAAGCCCACACCCGCCCACTGCTGTGGACACATCTAAGGATGAGACAAGGGCCCCCCCAAACCCTTTCACCCCGATGTGGATGCTCAAGGGAAGTTGGCTGATTTTCCGATTTTCCAGCTGCAACACTGATGCTCGGGACTTTTCCCTGCGCGGTGCTGGCCTGGGCAAGGATCGAAGCCATGTCGAAGGCGTCCTGTGTCAATGGCTGGCGGACCTCCTCCCTGGACAGGTCCTGGATCTCCAGACTACTCGCCCACATGGAGCTCCACCGCTGCCTCAATGGTGCAGGAGCAGCCTCGTGCCATGGCAAGGAGGGAGCCACAGGACTAACCCCACGAGAAGTCGGAGCCTAGCATCCCACTCGCTTCCTTCTAGGCACGAATGCTCCGCAAATCTTGCTGGCACCAGTTAAGTGCCCTTCAGACAAGTGTAGTGCGAATCGCTGCAGGGCATCGGCTTTAGGCAGCAGCAGCAAGGCTTGAAGGCCTGAGGCCCAGGCATCCCCCCACAGGAGAATGCAAAACACGAGGGCTAGCACTAGGATGTGTTAGTCATTAGGGTGCTACTAGACTATTTGTTGAAGGTTTTCCTGTTACAGACGAACTCGGCTCCTCCCCGAAGCTACTTAACTACAAGTATTAACCTAACAGGACTATTCTCAGACTAGTAGCGGGGACAGAGCTACGGGTGCACCTGCACCGTTCCCACACAGAAGTGTGCCCCAGCAATGCTCGGGGCGGTAAGAAGGAACCGAGGGGTTGTGGGCCAGCAGGGGTGTATATTAGCTGGTAGAGCAGCGCCACTTCAGGGGGCTCCCTGGCTGGCCCAACAGGTAGTGCTAAGGGAAAAGCTTCCAGGCCTTACGGAAGCAGCACACACCTACGTGGCATGGACACGAGCAAGCTCGCGAAGAACTAGCTGCTTCCCTGGCTCAGCATGACAGGCCTTCTGACAAGGGTGATGGTCTCATTTAATGATGGCAGAAAACCTGGAGCCTAGCACCAGGACCGGCAACAGGGGCGGGAGGCAGGGTGCAAAGAGGGAAGTTGCTCCGGGGCCCAGTGAGTCACAAGGGCCCAGGGCTCCTAGCTGCCGAGTCCCCCGCCCTTTTGAATCATTGCCGGAGTGCCACGTGGCACACACTGGACAGGTCTGAGGGCTGATTGTTCCTCCCCGGCCTCTTCTGCATGAGACCCCCCCAGAATACAGAGCCATGCCCCCCATCTTGCCCAGGGCTATAACTGAATCAGCTGCTAACAGCCACAGCCCTCTCCTCCATGCTGCCTTGGCAAGGCAGCTGCATCCAGCAGCCATCGAGCGGCAGGGGGGGCTTGCAAAGGGTGGCTGGGACCCAGGTCTGTACGGGGCGAAGCAAAGAAAGCTTTCTGGGAAGGCACGCGCAAGGCCTGTCACAGCATGGAGCTTCAGGCTGCGGTGGCAATGCAGAGGGAAGCTGCCCAATCACAGAGGCCAGCAGCTACAGCCAAACCCCTCGGAAGTCACCCTCCAGCCAGGGTCCCTAGAGCAAGCCAATGCATCTGCCCCGCACCTGGCTGTGACCTGTGTCCAAGTGGCAGAGCGGGGCCGAACCAATTCCCATGGTCCACACGGAGCAGCAGAGGCCAGGACAGGGCACAGCACCCCGGGCACTCTCAACATGGCTGGGCTCACTGCAGAAGAGGCCTGGTCTCCTGAGGCAGTCACAGGCACGGATCGCACTGCTTGGACTCCTGCCAGCCCCGCAGAGCCAACCCGACACACCAGCAAAGAACAGCGTGGCTCTCAGCAGGCACAGCTGCTGTTAGAGAACCCACCACTGCCCTGGCATCGCCTTCACCCAGCCAGCAGGGGGCTTCCGGAAGCAGCTCGGCAGGGCCAGGCAGGACACATGCTGGCAGGTGGGTTTGGAAAGCAGGGTTTTGGGTGCTGAAGTCACCAATGTCCGTCCTGCCAGTGATGACATGCTGGTCACCTGGCTTGACCCGGTTCTGGGAGGTGCTCAGCGGGGGAACGAAAACATTTCTGGCTTGCATAAGGAACGGGCCAGCTTTCAAAATGTTCTGTTTTGTTTCTCATACCATATGTCGGCAGCAGGTGATGTCCAGAATGCCCAGTGCCTGCACCCCTCCCCCTCCAGCTGCCTAGGCCTCTGGGAGAGAGTGTGGGTGAGGGAGAGGATCTGGGGTACAGACTTTGGGCCAGGAAGAGGCGACTGGGGTTCAGGCTCTGGGCTGGAGCAGGGGGTTGGGCTGCAAGCTCTAGGGAGTTTGGGAGGAGGAGGAGAAAGTGGGGCACTTACCTGGGGCACCCCCTTCTGGCAGCATCTCCTAGGCAGAGGGTCTCTGGACGCAGCTGGCTGCAGGGGCACTTGGGGCAGTGGCAGCGCATGGGACAACCCTCTCTCCCTGCCACTACCAGAGCACAGAGCGAGCAGGTAGGAAGCTGCTGTAGCCCCGCAGCACTGCTGGTGGGGGGTGGCTCCCAAGCTGTTTTAAAATCACCCAGGGTGGCAGGCGGGGGAAGTGAACTTTGCTGGAACCAGGTCAGGAATATGCCTGGAGCCCGGGCACCATGGGCCAATGCAACTTCCTGCCCCTGCTCAGTGACACAAGCTCATTTGGCGATTTCCCCATTTTAAAGAACAGCCAGAACTAGTGGGCAGAGGATGATCCGGGCCTGGAAAACGGATACAAAACCCACCCGACTGTAACCTTGGGGGAGACGAGATAAAACAGAGACTGGTTCTGGAGAAGGTGCTTTGGTGCATCTGTTCTTTCTGCCTCCAAACACAGGAACAAAGGGATCCTTCACCGAATTACAAGGTGGTGCATTCTGAATTGACACAAGGAAATAGTTTTTCACACAATGTGTAATCAACCTGTGGGACTCATTGCCACAGGAAACCACTGAGGCGAAGAACATAAGATTCAAAAAGAGACTGCACGTAGACGGGAATTAAAAAAACCCCATACGTATCGGATGGAAATTAAAACCTGACTGCAGAGTTTAGAGACCAGGATGAGATCGGATGAGAAGGGGAGTTAATTCACCTCTGCTATGGGGTTCTCTCACCTTTCTCGGAAGCAGCCGTTGGTGATGGCTGGGCTAGCGGGGGCTCGGTTCTGATCCAGTCTGGCAATTCCTATGTTCCTAGAGGAGCCTGCAGCCAGAACGGATGTGCAGAGAGATGAAAGAAGAGGGCAAGGTTTAACTTAACACCCATATGAATTTATTCAATCCAGAGTCCATAGTGGAGTGCAAGGATGAGAAATGGGACTGGTTTGGATAATCAGCTCTCTTTATGGAACAGAGACAACTCTGAGAAACTCCTTAACAATGTCCTAAACACCTGCACAATGGAACGGAGCTCACAATGATTACTGGATGAGTTTGACTTTAAATACAGAGATACGGGGTTCTCTCCCATGGATACAGCACATCACATGAACGGCACCAAATTCTCAATCCCTACCTGCCCCATAGTTACTGGAATAGAAAATAAAAAGCTTTGGAGCCAGAGGATCACAGCAGCTTTCCCCCCTCGCTTTCTGTCCAGTATCCAAGGGGGAGAGTGGAAAGTTTGTTTTAAAAATCAAAGTTAGAGCAAGGTTAGTCCTTTTTCTTGTCCTTTGCTGTTTTCTCCACTGGGGGCCCATCAGCCACGTCCTCCGTTATCAGTGCAGGGGAGCCATCTGCCAGGCCCTCCATTGCCCCCTGGGTGCTTGTTGCTACCCCATCAGGCAGCAAGGCAGGGGCACAGTCTGCTGGTGTGGTACTTTGTGTTAGCTGGGAGACTTGGCCCTCCCCGCTTATCCCAAACTCATTGACCCGCGTCAGATCCACCCGGTAGATCCAGCGCTGATAGAGGTATATGAAGAAGACGACATCTGGGGGAAGAGAGCAGAGAGAGTGTAGATAGCAGGCAACTCCCATGCTGGATGCACACATCTGAGCTGCCTGGCTCTCAGCCCCCATGACCTACAGGCACTTCGTGAGCTGCCTGGCCAGGGAGATGCTGAGGATGTTGGGCAGAAAGGGGAAGGAAAGCCCTTCTCTCATGCTGCATGGGAAACTGGCAGGCAGGGGACAAAGGGGACAGTTGCCCCCGGGGCTGGGGCTCCCAGCTGCTGCTATTGCAGCAGGGGCTGGAGCGCTGGACCCTTTCTATCACCACTGGAGTGCTACGCTGCATGCTCTGGGAGCCATGGCCCTGGCCCGTCCACCTGGGGCCATGCCCCTTCCCAGGAACATGGTGCCCTCCCTGCCCAGGGGCCCACAGAGGCTGCCGGCTTCCCTGCTCACAGGCTGCACTACTAGAAGGCTCAGAGGGAGAAGGGCCACTTGGGCACGGAGACACAGGATTCCCTGGGATCAGGCGCTAAGCCTGAACTATCCCAACAGTGGCTGGGGAGTTACACTGACATGCCACAGCCCCACCCCAAGGAGGACACATCTGCAAAGGCTGCCATGGGGTCTGGGAGGCCTGTGGGGAGCCCCTTACCGTCTCGGAGGCAGCCTATCCTGTACATCATGGGCATTTTGATGACAAAGGCAAAGAGGTCGTCAATGAAGGTGTTGAGTGCTTTGTAGGTGAGCATCCTCCAGGGGAGGTGGGCGACTGACTTCAATTTGTAGTTTATGAACAGCTGTGGAGTCATCGTAATGAAGCCTGCAGAGAAAGAGGGAGAAGTCAGGTCAGTGCTATCAGGCTAAGTGCAGCCAAGAAACGTCCACTAGGCCTCTGGGACAGGCTGGATGCTGGCAGAGCAGACGGCCCAGACTCTTCGACCCTGGCAGAAATGTGGGCAAACCTTATGCAAAGAAGCTCTGCCATAAAGTCCCATGGGTAAATTGCAGAGGTGGGGAGGAGAGGCCTTCGGAGCTATCTGAAATGGCACAGACGGCAATCAGCCACCAGACAAGTTACTGAAGGGTGAAATGGATTCCCTCTTGGCTACAGCCCTACCAAAATTCACAGCCGTAAAAAACACGTCTCAGACTGAGAAATCTGGTCTCCTTCCATGAAATCTGGCTGTGCCCCCTTTTACCTTGTACTACCCAGATTTCACAGGGGAGACCAGAAATCAAATTTGGGGCGCTAACCCAAGAGGGCGCTGCAGGAGGTCACTGGGTTATTGGGGTGGAGGGCTGTGATATTACCACTGTGTTGCCTTCAGAGCTGGGGGACTGGAACGTGGCAGCTGCTGGCAGAGTGGCACCATGCCAACAGCACCGCACAAGTAGAGGTGACGATCCCATACCAGGCCACTCTTCTTTCTGTGCTGCTGCTGGCAGTAGCTAGGCCTTATGTGCTGAGCTCCCAACCAGCAGCTTCTGCTCTCTAGCTAGCCTGCTCTAAAGGCAGCGGCACCAGCAGTGCAGACGTAAGGGTAGCAATACTGCTCCCTCCTCCCGCACCCAGTAACCATGCAACCTCCCCCAGCTCCTTTTTGGGTCAGGACCCCGACAATTATAACACTGGGACATCTCAGATTTAAAATGGTTGAAATCATGAAATGTACTAGTTCTAAAATACCATGACCAAATTGACCAAAGCAGACAATTTGGTAGAGCCCTACACGTGAGTTGAATCCAGGCTGAGGGGCACCAGTCGGAGTGCAGGCTGCTGGACCGCACAGCATTCTCTGGCCTGGTCAGACTGGATAGACAGAGTAGTTCCTTGAGGCCTTAAAATCTATGAAAAACAAGAAGGCAACTGAAAACAGCAAGAGCTGCTAGGAAGCAGGCTTCTGAGCCAGCACTAATGAGATTACATCAAGGGGCCGAGGCAGCTGATGTGAAAATCGGCACAGTGCGAGGCGAAGCTAGGCTGACAAGGCCAGGGGATGCTTTAAACCAAAGGTTCGCTGGCTTGGACTCTGAAAAGAGCGGGAGCAACACCCTTCGTCAGGCTGGTTGTCAGCAAGGGAAAACAAAGGGAGTTTGGTTTGCAGTGCAGAAGGGGTGTTCTGTGGGTGCAAGAGGTTAGCCACAAGGTGTCACGGTTAGCCTTGTAGAGCAGGAGATTGCAGGTAAGGGTGGACTGATTTAAACCACTTAACAGGAAACCTTGATTTCAATCGCTGATGTTAATCTTGCTTTGCACTGGCACTCTTTAGTAATGATGCTGAAATTTTCAGCAGTTACACGTTTACTTGGGGGCGGGGCTCTGCTCTGCTCTGCTCTGCTCTGCAGGAGTCAGTGCACTCCCTGCATGTACCAGCTCCTGCAGAGCCGCCTGCTGCTCGCACTATTGCCTGGGGAGAGGTGCTAAAAGCTGGCATCCCGCAAGTACCAGCTCCCACCTGCCTCCCCCCCCACCACCACACTGCTGCCTCTGTGGGGGAGGAGGGGCTGCATGTAACTGTGAATGTTAACCGATGAGCCATTCACATCAGGGGTGGGCAAAAGGGCCTCTGCGGGCCTGATCCGGCCCATGAAATGGGTTGATTCGGCCTCAGGAGGCCCTGCCACTCCTCCGCCCCCAGACCAATTAGGGCCGGGGAGAGCACATGAAATTTCCTCTGTCCTGCCAGGAGCATGCAGCACTTAGAAGTGCTTCCCGTACTTCCCCACCCCCAGGTCCTGATTAGCCTGGGGGAGCACGGGAAGTTTCTTTCCACCGCCAGGGCCATGGGTGCTTGGGGAAGGAGGGGGGGAGGGACGGACTTCCCCCCAACCCAGGCCAATCATGGTCTGTGTTGGGGAAGCCCAGAAGCATTCTGCCCCCCCCCCCCCCCCCCCCCCCCTTTCTATCCAAGGCAGGGTTGCCAGGAGTCTGGTATTGACCCGGACAGTCTGGTAAAACAATTCAGAAAATACCGGACCCCTCAAATGTCGGGTATTTGCTGATTTTTTTTCCCAGCCAGGAAGCAAAAATCCCGGGTGCTTACCGGGTTCCGCAGGGGAACTGTCCCGGCCTGGCACAGGGTGGCAAAATGGCGGGTGGCCGCCGGCAGCCTGTTAGGGCCAAAGAGCCTCAAAAACAAAGTGTTTCTTAAAGGGGCCATGCTGTTTTTTGTTTTGGCTTAACAACTCTTGGGGGCTCAGGGTCCTTTTTTCCTGTTTCCCCCCCCCCCCCAACAACTTTGGTCTCTCCCCCCTTTGTTTTCCTCAACAGAATTTTTTCCCTGGGGTTTTTTTTTTAGGGGTGTGTATATGTGTGGGGTGTTCAGTATTTGTTTGTTAAACCCTCTGGCAACCCTAGTCTGAAGCCCTGCCCATTCCTGTCTGGCCCAGGCAAAAAATTATTGCCCACCCCTGATTCACACTGTCACATCTCTGCTGTTTAGTTCTTTTCCTAAAGAATGGCTGGTTCTCCCTGGTTGGTAACCATTAAAACATGCTGATCTGCAACTAACATTGCATTTACATTCCACTGGTGTTTCTATTGGCTAACCCGGAGGATACACTATATCTGCATTATATATGCCAGTGGAGGGCAACCAAAATGATTAGGGGGCTGGAGGGTATGATCTATGAGGAGAGGCTGAGGGAGTTGGGTCTGTTTAGTCTGCAGAAGAGAAGAGTGAGGGGGATTTGATAGCAGCCTTCAACTTCCTGAAGGGAGGGTCCAAAGAGGATGGAGAGAGGCTGTTCTCAGTAGTGACAGGTGGCAGAACAAGGAGCAATGGTCTCAAGTTGTGGTGGGAGAGGTCCAGGTTGGATATTAGGAAAAACTATTTCACTAGGAGGGTAGTGAAGCACTGGAATGGGTTACCTAGGGAAGTAGTGGAGTCTCCATCCCTAGAGGTGTTTAAGTCTCGGCTTGACAAAGCCCTGGCCAGGTTGATTTAATTGGGATTGGTCCTGCCTAGAGCAGGGGGCTGGACTTGATGACTCCTGAGGTCTCTTCCAGCTCTATGATTCTATGCATTTTAAACAGATCTATAACTTAACATCTACTTATTCAGAGTCTTAATTTTTGTACTATGTGAGAAGATGGTGAAGAACATTTCTTATTTACTAGAAGATTAATTTTTACTTGCGATTTTTTTGGTATGGAAACTGAACTCCAATTAAAAATGCACCCTCCTTCTCCCAGCATTTAAAAGTTGTTTCAGTAGTAAAACAAAAGAACCTTAAATGCAGTGGATATATAAGGGGGGGAAATTAAATGTACCAAATTTGTTTTGCATTTAAAAACAGCTTTATTGAAGAAAGTAAATCTTATCTGTAGCAAGTAAATTGAACCAATTTTTTCTGGTCACTATGTCCTTCAAGACTTTAGAATGATAATCTCTCATTCTTCCACCTTAGTTTATTCATCGACTGGAAGAGGAACACAAGATTTCTTGCTTTACATCTCTCAGGCCAGAGGTATCCCAGAAAAGCTATGCCGTGTCCAAGAAACGCATCCACTTTATTGGAACAATTTCTAAAAAAGCGGACGTGTTTTCACCATCCCTGTAATCCTCATTGTATGAGGAAGAAGGGATGTGCCGAGAGAGGAGTTTTTTCTGAAATTTGGGCCTGTGTAGACAGGCCAAATTTTGGAAAAGCCTCTTTTGAAAGAAAAGTGGAAAAAGATATGAGAATTGCAGTTCACAATTTGCGTATCTTCTTCTTCTGACTTCTTTGCAGTCTACAGTCTCAGATGGTCTCTCACCTCTGATTTAACCAGCTGAGAATCAACAGAGACAGGAAAATCCTCTCTGCACTTACAGAATTAACCACTATCAAAACCACTTTGGTCAACTCAGAGTTCAAGTGCTTAGCCAGAGACTAACCTGGCTCAGGGGTTTGACTTTAAAATGTTGGCAGCACACAAACCGTTAACTATTGTTTCTTATTTAAGTTGAGTGATTTTACTAGATTGAAATGTGCTCCATCTGAAACAAGTGGCAGCCACGAACTGCAAAGGCTCCAAGGTGGCAGCGCGATAGGGAACGTGCAAGGGCCTAGTGACGAATGCAGACCTAAGTGTGAATGCTGCTCTGGAGGAGCAAGAGAACAATTAAAGCGACTGGAAGAGAAAGGAAGCTCAACTGGATAGTGCAGGTTCTTCCAAGCGTTCAGAGAACTCCGCCCAATGGGAACCACCCACATGCTGCCCAGAAGGGGTGATGGCATCAAGGAAAACTAGATGTGGGAAAACCAATTGGGAACTTTAATGTTCCTCTCCCGTCCCCTCCCCCGCAGAAAGAAGGGAAAAACTGAGGACTCAGCTACATGGCAAGCCAGGACGGGCATCTACAGCACACCAGCTTTCCACACAGTAACTCCCCCCATGGTCACGGCTACACTGCCTCAGTGCGCTGAGCTTTGCTCGGCACTTCCGCTGAGCTACAGCAGCCACCACACGTGACGCTGGAGCACGGTAAGCCGACACACTGCAGACTGCACCCAGTCTGCTGCGCACCAGCTCGCCATGTGGCCAAGGCCCCAGAGCCCCAGGACAGCCAACAGCCCAGCTACCAACCACTGAAAGGCAGCCACCAAGAAAAAAAGCCTCCATCTGAGGCGCATGGGCCGGACGAAGAAAACGGGGAGCAAGGCACTAAGTCGTGTTGCTCGGAGGGTAACAGATGCTGGGGAACTCCCCCACAATGGCGCATAGGGCCCCAAATCTCCTCTGGGCCTAGGAAATGGGCTGGGGCAAGTGAGCACAGAGGTGAGTTTCTCTAAGATCCAGGCAGCTTGTGCACGCTACAGATGTGCTGCTGGGATAGCTACCCTGGCGGAGCTTCTAGGGCAGACAGTGTAATGCACCAGGAGAGCTGCTGGCACTGCCACTGAGCGCACCTGTGTCAGTGTATGTGTGCCGGCACCAGGGGTTTAGCCAGCAGAGCTAAGCTGGCTAGGACAGTGGTTCCCAACCGGCGGTCTGCAAACCAGCGCCAGTCCGCAAACCACTGGCTGCCGAGCCGCGATGGTTCTGGGGGTTGGGACTAGGTTACACCGCCCCGCACTTCCCCTCCCGCCGTGGCTGTTGGGAGAGGCATGTCCTGCCCCGCCTCGCAGCCAACCAGTGTCGGGCAGGGGCAGGGTCTCTTCCCAGACACAGAAGAGCAGTTCATTGTGCAACAGGAGGGCTGCGCGGAGCCCAGCACAGCTGCCTTCGAGCAGCCATGATCCAGGCAGCAGTGCTCAGTTGGCGGCTGGGAGGCAGTGCAGGGCTAAGTGGGGGGGCGGGGCAGGCCAGGGACTGGGGGCGGGG
>JANRFK010003594.1:4770698-4782230 GCA_030068395.1 Apalone spinifera | reverse complement strand
GGTGAGTAGTGGAGGGGTGAGGGAGTCTAGGGGTTAGGGCTGGCATTGGGGGGGTTAGGAGTGTGCCCCAGCCCCAGCCTCCAAGAGCCACTGCGAACAGCCGGCTTCAGCTGCAGCAACCGCCTGCCACATGGTGACTGCTGGAGCAGAAGCTGGCTGTTTGTGGGGCCAGGGCTTTTGGCAGAACAGTAACATTTTATTTTCACATTTGCATATCCATTATTTGCATAATAAGCATGCAAATAAAATGTTACCGGTCCACTGAAAGTTTGTGAATGGGTTTGCCCATATAAAAAAGGCTGGAAAGCACTGGGCTAGATGATGTGACTTGTTCCCCCCGCCCTCCTAGGGAACTGAGTTCTGGGGCCAAAACTTTGTGGTGTAAATTAAGCCTACGTGAGGAAGAGGGGCTGCAAACACGGGAACAGCTTTTAGGAGCACAGCCTGCTTGGATTCCATCCAGTCATTTAAACAGAAGACATTCCACCTGCGTTCGCACAGCACGGCTCCGAGTGGACGCTGACCTACACAGAAAAGGCAGCTGCCCAGCAATTCACCAGCATGCACTGCCAAAGCACCTGATACAGAATCTATTGAACTGAAGCTGAAGATGAACAGAGTCTGACGTTGCTACAGTAGCTCCTGCAAGAGCAGGGAACGTGGCCAGGAGCAGCCTGGAAGTGTTAAGTTAGGTTGCCCTGTCCCTCATTGTTGCAGCCAAAGCCCAAGGGGAAGGTTAATACCCGTCTCTATAGGGGAGCCCAAAAGGAGACTGGAGATGTCTGTTCATACAGCTGCGACTGGGGGAAGGGCACCTTTCCAAGTGGGGCTAAGAGGACAGGAATGAGGAAACAAGAATATTGCAGCTAGCTCTTCTGGACAGCAAGACAATGCACGAGTGTGCGTACAAGAGACACAAGAAGGACCAGACTGGGTCAGACCAAAGGTCCATCTAGCCCAGTGTCCTGTCTGCCGACAGCAACCAATGCCAGGCACCCCAAAAGGAACGAACAGATCAGGCCATCATCATGCGATCCCTCCCCTGTTGCCCCTCCTTAGCTTCTGTTTTCCAGGAAGTGTGGACACCACTCCTATCCCTCCTGGCTAATGGCCATTAATGGACCTAACCTCCATCAATCTATCTAGTTCTTTTTTGAACCCTTTTATAGTCTTGGCCTTCACAACATCCTTGGCAAGAAGTACCACAAGCTGACTATGTGCTGTGTGCAGAAAAACTTCCTTCTGTTTTCATTTGGAGACCCCTAGTTCTTGTGTTATCTGACTACTAACTTACTATACATACAAAAAAGTTTTTCCTATGGGACAACAGAGTGACAGTGTCACATCACTCTGCCTCCCGCAGCCCTCCCCCCCTCAACCCCTGGCTTCCTCTCTCTCCTCCCTGCTGCTAATCCCATAATGGGGTCAGCAACTTATGGCTCTATATATGGCTCTGACTTGGCAAGAGCAGCACTCATCTTCCTTGCACCTTGAAGGTAGCTGCTGCTGAGCTCGTGGGGGAAGGATGGGTGGGGACAGGACGGCGTGGCAAGTGGGCGGGCGGCAGTGAGGCCCGTGGCAGCAGCTAGCTGAAGCTCTGGCAGCCTCTGCATGGAGGGCAGCTGCCGTTTTAATACAGCTGATCAGGGCACCAGGGGCAGGACCTGGGGAGAGGGGGGAAGGGGGAGGACCTGTGGGAGGAGGGAATGGGGGGTTAGGACTGGGGTACACCTGGCCCTGAGCGGCCGCACAGTGGCTGGCTAATGATCTGGCAGCCACCATATGGAAGGCAGCTGCCCTTTTTAAAAACAGGGGAGGGGGAACGGCGAAGGTGCCCGGGCTGGCGGAGGGGGTGAGGGGGAAGGAAAAAGGGGCCCGGGCTGGTGGAGTGGGTGAGGGAGAGAAAGGGCGGGATTGGCGGAGGGGGGAAAGCAGAAGGGGCCCGGGCTGGTGGAGGGGGTGAGGGAGAGAAAGGGCTGGGCTGTGGCTGTGCCAGCCGGACCCTTCCTGGTGGCCGGGGGGAGAGCTGGGATTGCCTACCACCCGCAACAGGCGAGTGCAGCCCCCCAGCAAGGAGTAACAGCACTATTTACTGTCTCCATACTAGTCATAATTTTATAGACCTTGGTCATACCCCCCGCCCTTCGTCGGCTCTTCTCCAGGTTGAGAAGTCCCAGTCTTGTTCATCTCTCCCCATATGGCAGACATTCCAGACCCATCCGTTTTTTGCCAGTGTCTGCTCTCTGCTGAAAGCTCCTCCTACTTCCAGCCGGACACACATGATCAGCCTCTAATATGCCCAGCCCCATCCGTGGCTTCCCCAGCGCGCGGCTGACCCCGAAGCTGAATGTGAGAGGCCGGGAAGGGGTCAGGATGGGGCCCAAGCTCTCCAGCAAGCTCACACATCCATGCCGCCCTGTGGATGCTACTCACCAAACGTCAGAAGGAAGCCATAGAGCATGCTCAGGACCCAAGAGTACCAGCCTTTGTGCTCCATGTACAGCAAGCTGTACACAGCGTAGCAGCCGAGCAAAGGGAAGAGAATCCACGAGAGATACCGGAATGCCATCTGGGGAGGCAACATTCAAAGGGGACTGGTCAGTTGGGAGCCACATGGAGATCGGAGGGAGGGGCTCTGAGGGTGCTTGGGTGACAGACCCTTCTCCTTGCTGCTGCCTGGCTGGCCCCCCAAGTCCCAGATTTGCAGGGAGAGCTATCGTTGGAAGGGGGGTTCTGAACAGCGGATGGGGTCACCAGTGCTGGATGCATCCCTTTTCACTCATGCACCATAGCAGGGCCTGGAGCAGGGTCACTTTAGGCCCTTTTCCTTTTGGCCATCATAGGCACTAACGGGCAAGTGTGCTTCACACCGATATTCCCTCATTTTTTCCATCCATGTGCAGAATATATTTTGTTATGTGCGCCAGGGCATGTGTGGATATGCACCACCACATGCTGCCAGCTGGGAGTGCTCTGCTAATCCACTGGGCAGCACCTGAATCTCTCCTGGGCGGCCCAAGTGCTCAGCTTATAGGGACACTGCTCCACACTAGGGATGTCAATGTGTTGACTACACGATTAACGGATAAGCCTAGGCCTATCGGTTAATCTTGTCGATCACACGCACTCCCCCTCCCCTTGCTGCCTCCCACAGAGGCAGTGGGGGGAGAGAAGAGCCAGTTCACAAGCCAGCTCCCCTTGAGCTCCGGCTCTGCCTGCCGCCCCCCTACTCCGTGCTGCTGCCTCTGTATCAGAGGCAGCAATGCAGGGTGGCAGGGGACTCCCCAGGAGTAGGGCTGGGAGCCCACTGGCTGCCGGCCCCACCCCCAGGGATTATTGAATAGTCGAGTAGCCATTAAAATTTGATGAGGTTACACGACTATTCAGTTACACATTAACATCCCTACTCCACTCCCCCTTGAACTCCTGCTGCTCCCTGGGCTCCATCTCTTAAAGATGGGGCGATCTGGGGCTGGTAGAGCTACCAGGGGTTCTAAAACGGGGGGGGGATCAGGACCCTTCAAGGTGTCACAAGCTAAGCACTGACAGCCCAGAGTCCCCATTCAATTAAATCACCACCCAATTTTTAAATGTATGGGGGGGGTCATACTCAGAGGCTTGCTGAGCGAAAGGGGTCACTGGTACAAAAAGCTTGGAAGCCACTGAGCTACCTCCATACACCATCCTCTGGCTCCAGGATCACACCAGCAGAGTGGCCAAAAGCAACTACTGCAGACACCCATTAGCAGTTCAAATGTTCAGTTTTCTCCCAATTTTAGTTGTGTTGACGTACCCCCAGACGTCTCTCAAGTATCCCTAAGGGTATTTGTACCACTGGTTGAGAAACACTGCCCTACAGGCACCAGCGCAGTGCAGCTTAGCAAGGTCCTGTGGCAGAGTAACAGCTTCCCAAGGAGTACACGGGAAGGGCAGGTGTGACGTCGCGTCAGGGATTCTCCCGACTCTGCACCCTGTCCGCAGCAAGATGTGACTCTGCCAGTCAGTAGAATATGGAAGGTTTTTGCTTCTCAGAGATACAGCACAGCATAGGTGCAATGTGGACATAGGAGCCAGGGCAGGCAGCCTTAGACCCAGCACACAGGTCCTTAATCCCCCAGCACTCGGCTTAGTCTCCTTCCTCCATGCATCCCCACACTTTGACTGCCCCCTCTCCAAGCCACACCCTTCCTTTGCTCAAACCCCTTCCTTGGTCAGATGAGAACCAGCTGGGCCATGGTCTAGATGACATGAGGGCCTTACAGATGCAGGCCAGTAGGGGTCACCCACAGCCCAAGCATAGCGACCAGTGAATGCCCCACCAGAGTGGACAGCAACCCCCAATACATCACATCAGGTAAGAGAGAAACTCTCTCCAGGCCACCTCTCCTCTTGTGCAGGATCTCAATGCAGCTACACCTTGAACCATCCTGGCAGGGGAAAGGGGACCATGTCCAAGGGGACAGGAATGTAACCCACACTACCCTGGGCTCCCACCTCCCAGAGAGATCCTAGCGTGTGCTGAAGGAAACCCTCTGCCAGACACTGGACTTACATCATCGTAGACTTTGGTAGACGACTCTATGTATGTTGATTTGTCTTTGAAGGTTAAACGTGGAAAAATCCCAGCGATTTTGTTGTCTCGATCCAACTGTGTAACAACAAGAGCAGAAGTTACAGGAGAGACAGTACACAAAGGCCACCAACCAGTGCCCAAGGAGCACACCCCTATGAAGACAGTCTAGCTGCAAGGTGAGACTCCACACACAGGACCACATTAGGCGCTAGAGTCTATTGCCCGCACAGCAGCCTACCTTGCTCCCTCCCCCACAAGGCCTGGTGTGGCAATGGCCCATCGCTGCCTTCAAGTCAGCATCGAAAAACCAACGGCAAAAGCCAAGATGTTCTGTGTCCTGCTATCTGAAGGGGGACAGCAACATGCTCACGACTGTGACTGAATCTAAGGCAGTTTTAAATGTTTCACATTAGCAGATTTACCTGATGCTGCTCAGATCTGTAACTTAATTAAGGGGATTTTGGGAAAATTAAAGGAAAATGTACATGGCTTTATTTAAACAATTATATTTAAAAAAATACAGTGTTATTTTTAATCAAGTTAATTTTTATTTCAAATTCCTTAAAGGGACTGTTAAATTTTTTCCATTAATTAAAAAAAAAAAGGAAATTCCATCAAGTATATTTTATTTCTTCATCTCTATAAACTCCTATTGTTCACTGTGTGTTAACATGAAAAGGTTCCCAATAACATTTTCTTCTAGTTTTCAAACCTTAAAGCCAGGGTGTCCAACACACTAGCCATTTGTGGCTATTTGGTGGGCGGAGTGTGGCTAGTTCGCTATAGCAGTAGCCACTATAATGGCTATTGCCTCAGAACTGGTTGGACACCACTGTCTTAAAGCGTTGAGTTCTAGAGCCCTTCAGATCTGTGGATATCCCCTTTATAGCTGTGGATATCTGCGGCTCATGCAGATGCAGATATAAAATTTGTATCTGCCCAGGATTCTGTTGATTTTGCTGTGCCAAAACGGAGCACTACTCCAAATGTCTCCACTTTATCTCTTTTCTGTAAGGTTTATTGAGAAGGAATTCCATTCCAGGTTTTCTCTGGCTCATTTTGGTTCAGTCTTTCAACATCCGCTCAGCTCTGCCAATTTTGGAGGACTCGATTTGATTTGGTGATTCTGCCTCTCTTCTGTACGATTTTATGAGACACAATCCCATTCCAGGCATATCCCATTTTCCCAGCACAATCCCACTCTGACCTTGCTTTGAGTTACAATAAGAGGAAGCTGAATTTGATGGCCCTAGTTCTTATCCATTTAGGAGAAGCTCTTGATCAAACACATGCTCTAAAATATATAGTAGATTTATTGGAGACAGCCCCCGCCCCTACTCTTGATCTGCATGCAAGGAAACATGTCTGAACTGAGATTTGGATCTGAATGATCACCAGAGATCAGAGTCCAGATAAAGAGTCACACTGGGGGGCATTGGCTCAGACCCCCGCACACTGGAAGAATGGGTAAAGACCTGGGCAAACTAAGGAGGGGGGGGAGGAGTTAGGGAGATTTTATTTGATTCATCAAAAGCTAAATTAAATTAAATTAATTGAGATTGCCTATCTCCTAGAACTGGAAGGGACCTTGAAAGGTCATTGAGTCCAGTCCCCTGCCTTCACAGCAGGACCAAGTACCATCCCTGACAAATTTTTGCCCCAAATCCCTAAATGGCCTCCGCAAGGATTGAACTCACAACCCTGGGTTTAGCAGGCCAATGCTCAAACCACTGAGCTATCCCTCCCCCCAAGGAGGGATACGGAACCACGACTTCAATGGTGTCCCCCCAGTGGTTGCGGAGGGGACTTGCTCCCTTCCCTCACTTTCCCCAAGCTGCCAGCTCTGGGTCTTCCAGTTGGTGGAAACGTTGAAACAGGTTGAACCTCCCTGGTCTGGCATCGTTGGGACCTGACTGGTCCTGAACAAAAGAATCGGCTGGCCAGTGAAGATCTCCAGCCACCAGCAGGCAACCCTGCCTCCCCCTCCTCCACAACATGCCTTGGCTGCTTTCCCAGCTCCTGCTGGCTCCCAGGGCAGCACAGGCTCTGGCTCCTGCCCAGGGGCTCCGTTCCCGTGCAGCTGAGAGCAGCCACAAGGCTGGGGCTCCGACCCCGGCCCTGCACAGCCCCGTGCAGCTGGGAGAAGCTATCAAATATCACAGCAATCCACCCCCAAACAGCAGGCACCCAGCTACATGTTCATTACAATCCCAGAGTAACTTATTATGAAATCATCCTTCTTATTTTGGTCTGGATCATTTTTAGGGGATCAAGTGGAGGATGAAGAGTACCAACCAGGTGGTGAATCTAGTGAGTGACCACACGAGTGGCCCGCCGTCTCAGTGGGCCGCATGATTGTCATAACAAAAATGGTCTCCCAAAACAGGGTAGTTTCACTAACTATACTTGTGTACCTAGAATGTGCAGGGGTTCCAACTGAACTGTGACAGCGCTGTGATTTGGCTGCAGAGGGAGTGCCCGCCTCTCACAGCCACTGTCACATGCAGTCAGCTCGCTCCTCACTTCACCGCCCTGGATTTACAGGCGTGTCACTTTAGTAACAGCAGTAGGAAAAAAAGGGCAGAGATGGAAACCAGCAGAATCTGGCAACTCTGCGCTTGAGCCATAGTAAACAAAACGTGTTGTGAGCCACACAACGCGGATGGACCACACGCAGCCCTCGGGTCGCCCACCACTGATTCAGCGGCACTTTGTGTGATATAAGAAATGCATTCTTACCACACAACGTGTTAAGATTTGCAAGGAAACACATCTAGCCTTGAGCAAAAAGGTGAAGAGGATGAGAGGGGTCATCTGTGGGAGAGAGGTGCCTAATACTAGGTCCCATGGCACGTGTTTCAAAAAGAACAGCTGCTGCTTCTGCCTGAAGGCATCCACTAAACAGTTTCAACAAACGAGATGTGAGAAACTACACGAAGCAGTCGCTCTCTGTGAAAGCGCCACCTGGGAAGTAATGCAAGGCAGCTGAATTGACCCAACAGATGAATGCCACACCCAGAACAAACGTAACGTGCTGCCTCAAAGCAGAAGTGAAAGAAACAAATGGTGACTTTGCTACTGCAAACCGTGCGATTCAGCTGGAGCTCAAAGTGCCCGGCAGAAGTTGCGATGGATGGGAGAGCGGTGGTGAGGCACATGAAGAGTCTCAGTACTGAGAAGTGTGTGCTTTGAAAGAGACTGAGGAGGAATAAACGTTAGCAGAAAAGCTCCTAGACAGTGACGGGCAACCGAGGCTAGTGAGTGGGCCACATGGGTGGTTCTCCATCTCAGTGGGCTGCAAGATTGTTGCAATCAAAGCCGTCTCCCACCTAGAATGTGCGAGGTGCCAACTGAACCACGGCAGCATGGGGATTGGCTGACGAGGGAGCGCCCACCTCTCACAGCCAGTGTCACGTGCAGTCAGCTCGCTCCTCACTTCACTGCTCTGGCTTTACAGGCGTGTCACTTTAGTAACAGCAGTAGGGAAAAAAGTTCAGGGATGGAAACCAGCAGGATCTGGCAACTCTGCGCTTGAGCAACAGCGGGAATGCCAGCTCTCTCAGTGAATGCTGTGTGCAAACAGCACCCACCACACTTCACACGCCTTTGCTTTATAGGTGTGTCACTTGAGTAATCTCAGTAGGGGAAAAACCACAGACAGAAACCAACACAATCTGGCAACCCTGCACAGGGCAACAGCAAACAAAATGTCTTGCAAGCCATGTGTTGAAACCCAGGCTGCCCACCACGGCTCTCTGAGCACTACTGAAGACCAAGTGGGAGATATGGATGTAGTCTGTATCAATCCTATCCATAGCAATGAATCACAGCACATAGATGCCTGAAAGCTCCAAAAGATGATGCATTATGAAAGCTGGAAGAAAAGCTGATGCCACTGGTAATACAAAGACTCTCTGTAGCAGCTAACTTAATATGGAAAAGCATCCCTGCAGTACGTGGGAGATTCAGCAATCCATAGCTGATGTCAAACTTGAAAAACGTGCCACTGAGCTGCATTGCTGCTTTAATTGCAGTGACTTCAACTAGGGGTGTGAATGTCTAACCCAGTGGTCCCCAACCATTTTAAGCTGCCGGGCGCCAGGGGGCGTGGCCGTTCTCCTGACAGGCGCCAGAGGGCGGGGACACTCACGCACCCAGGGGCGGGGCCGCGCATACACCAGACCCCCATGAGCCACGTGCCTGGGACCAGCAACCCTATGCGCCGCGTGGCCACAGGAGGGGCCGCCCATTTGCAGCAAGCTTGGGGCCACGGTCCTCCAGAGCCGCGCGCCCAGGGCCGGCACCCCCCCATAGCTGCATGCCTGGGGGCAGGGAGGCCAATTTGCCGCACTCCTGGGGCCGGCGCCCCCCCCATAGCCAGTGACAGGGGCGGCCAATTCGCCGTGCGCCCGGGGCCAGCGCCCCCCAGGCCAGCGCCCCGGGGGCGGGGCAGCCAATTCGTCGCACACCCGGGGGCCAGAGCGCCCAATTCGCCACGCACCTCGTGCTGCACGCGCCCAGGGCCTGCTCCAGCACCGTGCATGCACCACGCGCCCAGGGCAGGGCCAGCCCATAGCACTTGGCGGGAGCACACAAATGCCCCCGCGGGCGCCATGGCGCCCATGGGCACCGTGTTGGGGACCACTGGTCTAACCGATGGGGGCTGGAGCAGCTCCCTGCATGCCCCAGTTTCCAGCAAAGGCACAGCTGCTGTGTGGCACACATGTACATTACACCACTGCAAACGGCTGCTGGTTCTCTTTGTGGAAGGCATTTGATTCAGAATCTAAAGACTTTTCTTGCTCTTAGGGGGCTTGGGACAGACACGACTACAGCACTAGAGGCGCAGATATAGAAGAAAACCAAGATGACACTTGCAGTGCTACGCTGGTGGCTGTTTTCCATGAAGCAGACAGACACTTTGCCACCCTCCCGGGGCACATTCCTACCTGCTATTGTGAGGACAGATTACCAAGCAATGTACTAGCTTCAGCATGACCAAGTGCATCCAAAATGACCTTCGGGCATGGACAGGTCTTGGAGGATGGACACACGAGTTGTGTGAGAAATACTCTGCGTTCCTGAATCAGTCCTTCTAGTAATCGCATGCTTGTGTGCAGAGACCAGGTGCTTCCCACCCTGCCAATGTTTGGCCACCAGCCTGCCTTGCGCAAGTGCAGCGTGCACAGGGATCAGAGCGACGGTGTGCCTAGCAGTGATGCCCTAACAGAGATGACGCTGAAGGGACTACTCTGAAAACAACTGTCAGTCCTATTTGTCAAAACCAACTTCCCCAGGATTACCAAGGACCAGTGTTCTTTTTATAGAAGCAACTTTTTATAGAAGCAGAACTGAAACACACTGATTTTTAACCATATTCTTGAATAGATATTTACACAATTGTTTATGGTTTTGCCATTTGCCAATCTGGGTTTGTGGGAGAAAAGGCTTTTGTAGGATACCCAACCCATTTCCAACAACACTGTATTATCAGCACTTCCACATAGTGCCTGGAGCTGGGGGACAGCAAGTCCCCCTGCCACATGGCAAAGTGATAATTCTGTAGATTTCTACCCCTAGCTTGCCCATGAGGTGTGGTTTTATGCCTCCCAGACTAAAGAAGAGTTGGAGGCAGAACAGCTGCTTTGAACAGCTGTATTGTTCATGTCACATCTGCAATGCACTGGCAGTGTTTATCAGCACACACTTGCTGCAGATAAATTGTCTCCAGGGTGCGGGCTGACCATAATGAATAAATCACCAGGAGAGAACACAGCTCCAAGGTGTCACGGTGAGCAGAGCCCAGAAAGGAACCTATCCCCAAAATTCCACCACGGTGCTGGGGTGACATCTAGTCCTCCAGCAGAGTCCCAGAGCAAATCAACAACTGCCAACCCGCTCCACACCTTCAAGTCACGGGCCAGCACACACCTCTTCTCTGTATTATTTCCTACAGGGCTACAAAGGAAGCGCACTCAGAAATTGCAGCCCAGAGGAAGCGTGGAGCAAACAAGGAAGGATCACACGCTCATTCACACCCTGCTTGTGCTGGCAAGGGGGAGAATTGTGTCCCCCACACCCGGTACCCCTTCCATCTCAGGCAATGAGCAACATGCTTACCTTGACGTCCATGACTTTTGTGATCTTCCAGAGGTCAATGAGGAGCCCGATGAAGACACTAACTTGAACCACAAAGTTAGTTTCGTTGTCCAGGATGTAGAGGAGGACCACGAGTGACTGAAATACCCCGAAGAACACCGAGCGGACGGAAAGCCCCTCCAGAGACTGCCTGCTATTCCAGAATTGGATATCTAGAAGCCAGAGAGAAGAGCATAGAGGAACAACTTGCCAAGCATTGGGGGCCCTTCTGGGGCAGCTAAAACCCAGGTTTCCACCTTTCTCCTCTACATGATGAAAGAAGCAGAGCACAGATCTACTTGCAAAAGCATTTCACATCCATGAGCAGAGTGAGCTGTGTTCTATTTCCCAGATCTATGAGGAGGAGCGTGGCCAGACCAGCTCTGTGGTCCACAAAGTGTCAAAGAGAACCTGGCTCATCCATTGGTGGTAGCACCCGCACTTTGCCCTCTCCTGTGGCTGGTAAGTGTGTGGTTAGTGTGTGATTCCAGGGCCATTACGCAGCCTGACTATCCAGCCGCATCACAAGCGCGCAGCTTGCAGCCCCCAGACCTTATAAAAGGAAAGCATTTCAAGTCTGTACGCCCCCACCAACAACTGTGGAGAGTCTTGGGGAAGTGGTGGGTGGCAGAATGGCGCGAGTGCCTCTCCTGCCCTTGAGCACATGGGGAGGAACAGCCAGGAGCAGAACGCTGAGCATTAGGGCAGGTAACAAAAGGGACAGGCCAGCGGAGTCAGCCCCATGGAGCCTCAGCAATTCAGCCCAGGGGTCATAGAATCATAGAATACTAGGACTGGAAGGGACCTCGAGAGGTCATTGA
>JANRFK010003594.1:4753916-4770598 GCA_030068395.1 Apalone spinifera | reverse complement strand
TGGACACAATACTCCAACTGAGGCCTAACCAGCGCAGAGTAGAGCGGAAATGACAATACCTGTGTTTTCCATTTAGTCACCTGCCCTGGACATTTTTCCAGTTGCATTTACATTGCCACCCCCACACGGACATTGAACAACACTGCAAAGGCTACTACAGACCCAGGTTAAAAACCCTCCCTGTGAGGAATAAGGGCCAGAGACAATGGAGCAATTTCCTTTGCACTACAGATCTTACCATTTTTGAAGGCAAGAAACTCAAAGATGCTGTGAACGATGGAAACGACAATGGTCAAAGCCAGCAGATATGGATTGGTCTCCAAAAGAGCAACCTGGGAAAGAAAACAAAGAGGTGATGGGCCTATCCTGGTCCCACCCAAGGGGACCCAGAGAGGGCAGGCCAGATGGAATAACAGGTTTCAGGTAGCCAGTACATGCGGGGAGAAACAACCCAACCCAAAGATACTTAGGAGGAAGAATTGGGGAAAGCAGAAATGCTGCCAGATTGCAGAGTCTCAGGAAACAAGAAGTTATAAAGCGTGCATGAGGTACTGTGGGTAAGCACATGTTCTCTCCCAGAGACCAAGCAAGGCCCGCTCTTATGCCTGGCTTCCACACCAATGGCTGACACAGAGAGGATAAGCCTTGAGACCGTGATGCTCAGCATAAAACGGCAGTGAGCGGCACAGTCAAACCATTATTTCCTGCACTATCTCGGAATGTATTTCTGTTACAAGGAATACAGCGCTCACAGGATTCATTTCTGAACTAAAAGGAAAACTTTTAAAAGGAGCTTAATGCACTTACACCAAAAGGCGCACACATTGTTCGAAGGGGAACTTTTTGTACCCCTGCATTTAGTGACCACTGAAAACTCCGTTAAAGGGGACCTGGCTCCTCATGCCCTTCTCAACTGAGGGACTCAATTCCCTCAACTCAGACCCAGGTAGATTAGGAAACGCAGAGTGAAATCCCTCTGATCCCTGCCCCCGAGGGCCCCGCAGGGAATGCCAGTACCATTCTCAGGCTGCGCCAACTGGCTGCAAACACTGCTCACATTCACAGTGCTGCACAGAGGGGTCCTAGATGAGCAGCAGTGCTCCTCAGAACTGCTGAGCAGAGAGAACATGGTGGGCTTTGTTACAGAGACCCGATGTCCTGCTACCAGCTCAGAGCCTTGTGCCAGCTTAGCAAAGAAGGAGCTAAGGGGCACTCCCCTTCCTAACTTACTGGTATTTCCTGGTTTTGGGGTGCTGGAGTTTGGGGAATGAGACTCCACATTAAGGACAATGCCCCAGCCAGCTGCTGACTGAGGGGGGGGATGGGTCGCAGTGGCACTTAGAGACAGAGTTTAAAGCCAGAAGGGAGCAGTCTGACCTGCTGTCCATCATAGGCCACCAACCCCTTGCATCGGCCCAAAATGAGACCAAAGCGTCATAGGCACGGACAGGGTAGGGAATAGGGTTGGAAGCAAGTAGTCGAGTTGAGCCAGTTCCCTCCAGCTCGATCTCTATGGTGCGGCCTGCCTCCCTCTTGCACTGCTGCTTCTATTAGAGGTAGCAGCATGGGGTGGGGGGGGGAAGGGAGGACAACAGGGGAGCCTACCACAAAGCAGCCTCTACCTGCAGTGAGCCCAGACTCACCGTGAGCAGAGCTGGGACATCCCGCGGACAGGGCTACTGGATCCGGCGCGAGCCGGGCTTGCTCAGTCCTGGGTCACACCTCGTTCGGGACTTCCTCCTCTGCAGTTTAAATGTAGTAGGAGCCGGGTTCCTACACGCCCAGCTTTTAAGACATTTAAGCTGCAGAGCCATAGTGGGGGTAGCTCCTGGACCTGGCGCAAGCCAGGACTAAGCACCTTCCCTTATCAACTAATTGTGTAGTGAAAAATTGTATCCATTACATGATTAGTCAATTCCATGTCTCCTAACATCCTCAGTAGGGAACAGGACGGACGGAGGGGCACAGTGCCCTCGCAATGTAAGGGAAATGATCAGCTAATCTTGACAGCAGCCTATCACAACAGAAGGCAGCAAACACTGTCCACAAGGTCCCTACCAATCTGGCCCGGGATGGAAAATTCCTTCCTGACCCCACATACATGTTGGAATCCTGAACACGTGAATAGGATCTAGGCAGCCAAACACCTGACAGAGGGAATGTTCGGTGCCACTCCAGACCCTCCGCCCTCCTCTACCTGCATAGTGCCCCATTTTCAGCCATGAACCTCTCTGATCCTTTAAAGGGGATAAAACCCTCCCAGAATACACTGGGTGAGGAGGGGCTAAATCTGATCCCCTGGCTGGTGGCCAGGCCCCAGGCTGCTGAGCCCTAACCCTCGCCATCCCAAACAACCCCCATCAATCGCACTACAATTAGTCCAGCTTTCTCTCAAAACCAATTAGGCTGTTTCCCCAACAACTCTGACTGGAAGGCCATTCCCAGATCTCGCCCTTCTGGTGCTTAGAAATCTTCTAATTACCAGCTTCAATTTGTTCCTGGCCAATACTCGTTCTTGTGCCAATAGCTTAAATAGCTCGTCACCCTTCCTTGCTGTATTTACATGGGAGAGAGGGAACAATCGTATCGCCTCTCAGCCTTCCTTGTACCAGTCTAATGAGCAAAGCTCTTCTAGTCTCCTTTCAAAAGGCAGGCCCTGAATTCACCTACCATGTCTGGTCACTCGTCTCAGCACCCTTTCTAATTTCAGTTCATCTTTCCTGAACATGGATGACTAGAACTGTCAACAGCAACCCAGGAGAGGTTTAACCAGTACATGGGACAATGGCATTAATGCTTCTCTGGATCTACTGAAGATGCATCACTCTGTGATCGACCCCCCGCACCCAGGCCTCTCTCCTCCTGTCACTTTTAGCCACCAACCCCCCCAGGTTTCTTATCAGTAGACTGTAAATGTCAGACCTTGCACTATCACATTTCACCCCATTTCTGTTACTCTGGTTTGGATGGAGCAGAGGAAGGGTTTGCATCCCACTGAAAGATACCCAGAGCCCTACTAGTCTAACAGCTGGGGGATTCCTGGCCTGTCGTGAGCTAGGGAGACCACCAACCTTCCCTCTAATCTTTTCCACCCATATGTGGAATACATTATTTGTACACAGAAACACGTGCCACCAAGAGAAATGCAAAATCTAGCTGTGGGTGCTCTGCTAATCTGCTGGGCAGCATCAGACTCTCTCCTGAGCAGCTGCACAAGTGCCCAGCTTACAGGGAAGATCCAGGGCAAATCCCGCGATGGTTGACACTCTCTCCAGAGCACGCTGCGGGGAAGAACAGCGCTGAATACACCGGCTTCTGATTCCTCAGCAACCACTACCCTGGGGCCTATCCTGTGGTACCCTGTTACAAGAGGCAAAAATACCACACTCGACAGTGGCCAATTCAAGACTAAAGTCCCTCTTATGTCCTAGTTTTCACCCCACCACACTCAAAGCATTGGCTGAGAACTGGAGCACTCAAAGATGTCCTCTCCAGGCAAGGCGTGCTCATAGAAACATCTCTCCTTGCTGAGGCCAGCTCAAGTCTGGGTATGGACATACATGGAGCGCTTCCTGAAACCAGAGTGGCTGACTCTCTATGCCAAAAGAAGAAAGCTGGGCATCAGGGCAGAAAAGGCAGGAGTTACAACAGGAGGCCAAAGAGACTTGGGCAAGCCGGGAAGTTGCAGGACCAGAAGGTGGCACCGAATTTCCCTTTATCTAGTGGTCACCAACCAGTACATGGGGATCTACTGGTAGATCTTGAAGCCTCTGGCAGGTGACCTTGACTGGTTTGGCCAAGAGTCTGTCAAGTGACAGCACTTCAGCTGCCCCTCCCCCTACTGCTGCACATCTCCTGTCCTGTGCCTTGGAGCTGCCTTCCCCCCAACCCTAGGAGCCTCCTGCTTGCTGTGCAGGGCAGGGAAGAGAGAAGAGGGGCGCTGATGTCAAGGTGCCCCCCTGTGACCCTGTATCCTGTCTCCACAGAGCAGAGAGGGGGCACAACAGGACTTGGGATGGAGTTTGCTGGCTGCTTTTGGGAGTGGTACAGGGTCAGGGCAGGGGTGAGCCTGCCTTAGCCCCACTGCACCACCACCCAGGAGCCACCTGAGGTAAGCAGTACCCAGTCTGAGCCCACATCCTGAAATCCTGCCCCAGTCATGAACCCCCTCCTGCACCCCAAGCTCCTGCCTAAGCTCTAAGCACTCCTGCATCCATTGCCGTCCCAGAGCCTGCACCTACAACCACCTCCGGCACCTCAACTGCCTGCTCCAAAGTCAGCTCAGAGCCCATCTCACACTCCAAATCCCTTAATCCAAGGCCAGAGCCTGCACCCCAACCTGCTGCGCTGCCTAGTGAAAGTGAGGGAGGATGGAGTGAGCAGGGGTGGGCCTTGGATAAAGGGCACAAAGGAGGCAGGGCAAGGGTATTTGGGTTTGAGGTAGACCTTGGATTGCACTTAAATTCAAAAAGCGATCTCATGCTTAAAAAGGCTGGAGACCGCTGGCTTAATCTTTTCCATCGATGCCTGGATTTTCTCTATCCATGTGTGGAATAATTCTGGATGTGCACCAAGGCATGTGCACCACCAGTAGAAACACAAAACCCAGCTGTGAGTGCTCCGCTAATCAGCTGATGGCATTGGAATCTCTCCTGAGCAGCTGCACAAGCACCCAGCTTACAGGGAACACTGGATAGAAATGGATTTTCCAGACGTGTGGAGAACACAGCAGCGTGATCCAGAGACTGCTCCATTTTGATAGGGAAAGAAAATTGAAAAGGCTCCCAAAGGGTGGTGATTGCTGGGCCAGAGGAGAGGGGTCAGCAGGGGGTAGGTCATTTAGTGTCTGCATGACTTTGAGGCCTTTTTCAGAAGTGATTTTGCCATTTGGCAGTTAGGCTTCTAAGTGACTCAGTCTTTTGAAACTTATACCCAGACCTGAGCTGCTGGGATAAGTTAAAATTGAGCTGATGGCATGAAATGAAGAGCTACTGGAAAGTCAGGCCCAGACGGGAGTGGAGGGAAGGAGACAGGCCAGAAATGGAGAGATATATTTGGGTGTCATCTACATAGGGATAGCAGGTGAAGCTATGTGAGTGGATGAGATCCCAGTCAGAAAGGGGGGAGAGGCACGAGCCTAGGACACAGCCCTGTAGGACCTCTATGGAAAACGGCAGAAAGAGGAACCTACCAAAAGCAAAGCTGGAGAAAACCCACCCCGAGCTGATTCGCCACGGCTGCCTGACCTTTACAGAGTCCTGCTCCTCGTCCGACTGCTCATACAAGTCCTCTCCCAGGAAGTTCCACGGGGACTTGCTGCTCTGTGCTGCATAGAGCTGCCAGCGCCACAGCGAGAGTGGGCAGAACGAGAGGCGGAAAGGCAGGCGCTCCACGGTCTCGTTGACGGGGAAGTAATCCTTCTGCAGGTTCCAGTAGTCGTTGAAGTAGAGGATGGGATAGTAGTCGCCACTGACTGCATCAAACTTCACGTCTGTAGCAACAGGAGAGAGCACGGAGACAGGCCTGAGAGAGCCAACAGGAATGGATAGCACAGCAGCCACCTTCGCTCACACAGACAACGATGGGCACCCAGCTCATCCCGCAACCACAGGAAAGATGCCAGCTCTTGTAACATGCAGAGTACTCCAAGCACTGAGAGAGAGTGTGTGTGTGTGTGGGTGGGTGGGTGGGTGGGTCGGGTGGGGGGGGCCATGAACTTGCTTTTCCACAGAGGGATGGGAGTGTGTAGCACTTTTCTCGATGCCGAACTAGATACAGTGCTGCCTTGCACGGAGCTCAAACCCATTCCCTCTGTGTGCATTACTGACCGTGCTCAGGCACAGGCGCTGAAAGCACTCTGCCGACATCCAATTAACAGTGGCTGGGAAACCAGGCAGAATCCCCATCTCTCAAACTGGAGTTTATGGTGCCAGCTAAGTTTCTTCTAAAGAGCACTTGTGATTGAATCACAAGCTGATGGATAGTGCCAGTCTAACCACACTGGAGACGGATGTTCCTTTAGCCACAGAACAGGCAGCATGTGGAGAGCAGCGGGGAAAGTTTGCCTCATATAGCCTTCCCTGACAACACATCAGTCTTTACTTAGGGGGCCACCTGGTGAGAGTTTAGTCCACTCAGTATTGTGTCACCACAGAGCCAGGCAACATGGGGACCCAATCACAGGGGTGAAATTTTTTTTTTGGCACTCTGGATGCCTGGCTCAGACTGTGCACTGAAGCCATTAACTCACTTCCTGTAAGTAGGCTTGGCAGAATTCAATTTGCATTTTCTTAAAATAATTTTGACACAGCTGTGTATTTCTTTGGGCATTTACCCAATTTTTACCCATTTAATTTTCCATAGCTGCAAACATTATGGAGGGACGTGTCTGGCAATTATTTAATGACAGATGTTGATAAGTTAAAGGTCCCTAAAAAGCACCCTGCGCTACCTCCACTAATGTTGGCATTATACAACACTCTATGCACATTCAGGTTGGACTCAAAAGTTTTCAATTGGCATTTTTCTTATTTTGCTTACTTAACATTGATCATAATTGATGGAAATAGTTTTCTGTCAGGGGATGCGTGTTTGTATGTACAGTGAAATCAGTATTTACCAACATTTACTGTTGAAAATCCAGTCCTTCCAAGCTTATTCACAAGGCAGTGACTAGATAGTAACAATTTAGCTACTGACAACTTTGGAGGAATTTATACTCTTGAACTAGAAGCGAGGTCTCTAATATTCCACTCTCCAAGCCCTCAACTGCCCAACCCACAAGTATGCTGAAGAAAATAAGCTAGTCCAGAGGAGAGACAACCAATTCCACTCTCATGCAATTACTAGGCTCCAACAAATGCCACAAACTGGGCAAATACGAGAGGAAATGCTATTTTGGGCTGTGTTCTTTAGCTCCCAGAACAGATGATCCATCTGGATCTTGTAGTTGTCTCCCCATATACTCCTATTACAGTTCTTTGCAGTTTTCCTACCAGCAGCGATCAATCTAGCGGGTTTGATTTATCAAGTCTAGTATAAATTTGAAAACTGACAGCCGATGACATGCATGGACTCCGGTACTTCACCAGAAGGAGACGCGTAAGGGGCACTCAGCGATACACTGCAGTATAGCTCTCTGCACGTTGACTTTAGCTATGTTATTTACATAGCTGAAGTTGCGTAACTTAGATCAATCTACTCCCACAGTGTAGACCAGCCCTCAGAGATCAGGAAGTGCTGGCACATCCAAAGTTCTTACACTGGTCCAGAGGCGGTGGCACACTACCCTTCACCCAGGGAGTATGATCATCCACTATGTTGATGGTGAGATTAGGGTGCCAATGTGAGATCACCTCCACAGGGCCAAAGTCTTCTGCTCTCTGCAATAAGAACACAAAGTCGCATTTGGTATGGGGTGCCAGGGCATTTCATTGCTCTAGCCATAGTGAGAGGATGCCACATTAATAAATATAGCCGATGCAGCTCATTACATTTGGGAACTATAGGTAATTTTGAATTTGGTGCTGGGGAAAGACCACATAGTTAAAGACCATAATTTTCACAACACAGCTAGAGAGTAAGGATGTTAAAATGCGGTTAAATGACTAGCTGATGGAATTTCCATCAACTAGTCAACTAGTTGATAGGCACTTCCGCATTCCTCCTTTGAAACATACAAGAGCCCCCCCCCCCCCCCCCCCCCCCCCCCCCCCCCCCCCCCCCCGAGGAAGGAGGAATGCGGAACTCTGTGTACAGCCCGGGGCCAGTGGGACGTCCCACTGACTCCGGGCTGCAAGCGAGTGCCTGCTTTGAAATGCACAAGAGTCCCCTGCAGGACCCCCAGGCTCCATGCTACACTGCATGCAGCTAGGAGTCCAGCATCAGCTGGGGACTCTCCAGCTGACCCCAGGCTCCACAGCCACCCCTTTGAATCACCGCAGAGGCGACAGCAGCTGCCCCTTTGAAAAACCGCCTGGGGGCGCTGACACTTTGAAGTACCCCTTCCCTCCCCCCTTTGCTGCCTCTATCTTAGGGGGGATATCGACTAGTCAAAATGCTATCCAATAAGCAGATGCTTATCGGATAATCGACTAATCTTTTACAACCTTACTAGAGCGACCACCTGACAGGAGTGAAAAGACCTGAGGTGTTTAGAACTGAGGGAAGCAAAGGGAAAAACATTTTCACCCAGAACTAGGACAAATATAGGCAGATGCAGACAGATTAGAGGAATCCTGTGGCATCTTAAAGACTAACATTTATCTGGGCATAAGTTTTTGTGGGCAAAGATCCACGTTGTCAGATGCATCTGGTGATAAATAAATCTGTTAGTCACACAAGTACATTTATGAATCTTTTATGCAACAAAACTAGGAAAACAATGTACAACCCCATAAGAACTTGATTTGTTCTCTTAGGTTTTAGGTAGCAAGGATCTTCATAATGCTAGTTACTAACCCTTCCAAAGGCACCATTTTGACAGACCAGTTCCAGCCCAAACTGAAGATTTTTGAACCAGGTCAGAGTATGCACTTGGGAACTCATGTGATAGACCTTTGGCTCCATGTCTCTCACTTCAGCCAATCAACCCCTTCAACTGTCCATCAGTTTTCCCCTCACCCATGGGCTTGTGCGTGTCTTGTTCTTGCCACCTTTGCTCTCCTCCAGCCAGGAGGGAGCTAACGATTAACACAAGAACTTAAAATTGACTAGACCGGGACAGACCAATGATCCAACTCTAGCCCACTATCCTGACTTCTGATAATGGCAAAGCAGGACAATTTATTGAGCAATCCATCTCAGTCCCAGCTTCTAGCAGTCAGAGATTTATGAACGCTCAGAGCTTGGAGTTGTGTCCCTGCCCCTGAAGTGGTCAGGACCAACCAGCCACAGACAAACAAACAAGAATTAGATCAGACCAGGAGAGACATAGCAGGATGGCTTCTAATGCTGCCTGAGGCTGTAACTCTGAAGCACCTGTGATCTAGTCCAGCACCCACTGGTAAAGAGCACTGGGGTGTCCTGGCTCAGAGGAGCGAGACACAGGCCTTTGGATGTGAGAGCATTACGTCTGCTGTCTCTCTTCCATCATACTCAGATTTGTAACCATTTGCAACAGAGGGTTTAACTGGCCTCCTTTTCCAAGTTAAAGGGTTAACAGTGCTCTGCCTGGGGCTCTTCTTCTCCATCACAGGCTGCTCTGTCACAGGGCTAGAGAGCTGAAGCAAAGAGGGGAGTTCCACAGGAGAGGCAGAAAGGGAAGGGATACAGCAGGTGTACAGGTGGCTGTAAGAGCCAGGGTGGACAGAGCCCCCTCCTACCCTCCATGTGATTGCTGGATAAAGAGGTGAAGGAAAATCTTGTATCAATACAGAGGGAGAACAAGGTAATAGTTCATTAAAGAGAAGGAACAAAGTAGCAACCCAGGTAGGTAGGAGAATTCCACAGAAACTAAGGATCAAGAAGGGTGAACCAACAAACACTGAGAACATTTTGGACTTATTCACCACAGAGTCTAAGTAGCTCTTCCCGCTGGTTGAGGAAAAAGTTAACCCCACAGCAAACAAAGGGATTCTGGGAGGATTTATTTAAAAACAAATAAAAATGCTAATTTATTTTAAAAATAAAATGTTTGAAATTATGACTTTGTTAAAGTTCAAACCTACTATAAACTATGAAAATAATTTACATTAAAACAAAAAAAATATTGAATAGTACATCTGCTATTGAAGTTTTAAAGTCCAGCCTCTGAAATGATGGAAGTCCCTGTCTAAGCACCCAAACCAGAGCTTGTTAAAGTGCTAAATTAGCTTTTGACAGCAGCCGCCACGGGTGCAGATGCAGAAGGAGTATTTTCTTTTGTCTCAGTTTATTCAGCTAGTTCAACTTCCAATGACTAGCTCATTCAAATTTAAGAAACCAGTTAAGAGTTGAAAAAGCAGGAAAGCTTGTTTGCCTCTTCCAACATAAGAATAAAAATGAGGGTGAAAGGATGAGATTTACTAGTTCCAAAATCTTGAAGAGATGATGACCAAGAACAATCATTTCAAGTGACCAACTACAAAGTTGCTGTAATAGTAGTATTAACATACCACTGACACTACTTTTGTTGAATAAATCAGCTTTAAATGCAAAACATGTTTAAAATAAATGTATTTCCCCTTATGCATCCCACTAATTTAGGTTCAATTAAAAATGCAAAACCAGCATTTTAAATGAATTCCAATAACAGTGCTCAACAAATTATGGTTTAAAAAAGTAATCAAATAATGAAGTATTTCTTATTATGTTTGCTTCCAAACAGAATTAAAAGTGCAAGAGAGAAATGTATGTTAAGCTACACAATGCTTAAAGCTATGTGTACAGATATAGTGTTTCTTCTTAGTTAGCAAAATATATCCAATGTAGTGTACAGACAAGTCAACATGCATTAATGGCTCCCAACCAATGAGACAATCTTTTTCCAGAAAAAGAACTAAAACATACAAGTAAAAAACACTGAAACAGATAACCTGAACTCAGGTTTCCTGCTTGCTGATTTAAATCATGATTAAAGTTGGTGACTGAATGGTTTTGATTTAAATCAATCTAACTTGTAGCATAGCAGCTAATTCCTGGGTGGAGGACACCTGGGATTTGACATTCTGCAGATGCTCAGGTTCTGCAAGGAAGTTTTGATGTACTTTGAAACATTTTTACCATGTGTTTTACTGATCCTTTGGCTTCATGGCTTGCTTGTGAGATGCTTTAGGTCAACGTAATCTCTCCATCATTGCAACCCACCCAAGATCCTGACCATCAGGGTCGTCTTAAGATTTAGATGCAATATTATTTATTCAGGGCTGTCTGTAAGATGTATATGCCCAATGGCAGCCTGAGGATTGGGGGAACGATCTTTTAGAGATGTGATTTTTTTTATAATCTTCACCAAACACACTAATGAAATATTTTAAATTTTAAACTAAGGTCCCGCAGGCCAGGGGTGGGTAAGAGGCTGCCAGCGGGCCGAATCTGGCTCGCCAAGCCACCCAATCCAGCCTGCCGCCATCTCGCCGGAACTCTGAGGCAGAGATCATTTTACCTTTTAAAAAGCCAGCTGTCCTCCACTCAGTAGGGCTGGGGAGGGAAGAGGGAGACTTCTCATGCTGTTCCTGCCCCCCGCAAAATCTCTTAGCTCCCACCAGCCAATCTCTCAGTTTCCGGCCAATAGGAGCTGAGAATTTTTGCTGGGAGCAGGGGCAGTATAGGAAGCTTTCTCCCTCACTCCTCATCCCACCTGCCCCTTTCCTTCCTTCTCATGCCTGGAGCAGAGCCAAGTAGAGCTGCGAGCAGCCTGCAGCAGACAGTCTGTCTCAGGTTTCTGCTGGTAAGCACCTCCTAGCCAGAGCCTGCCTCTGGCAGCCTAACCCCTCCCAGCCCTCTGCCTCCCTCCCCCATATCCAAACCCTCTGACTCTCCGGCACCCATACTTGTTCTGAATTTTGATGTAGTTTGGCTCTTGGGTTTGAAAAGGTTGCCTGACCCCCAATTCACAGGTTCATTGTTCTGCTAATAGTAGGCCTGGTAGGCTTCTTCACTTTAATATTAACTAGATCCTCTCCAGAGAGAAGCAGAGCCACAGACCAGGGATAGGAAGAGGAGGGAGGGTGGACATTAAGATCCAGTGGTGCCCCACTCAGCTGTGTAATCTGTGTTGGGGGTAAGACGGCCCTGATCCCATACTCTTGAAGGAACAGTTAAGGCATGACTGCAGAGAGGCAAAAGCCATGCTAACAAAATCTACATTTCTCTCCCAGCAGCCATCTTCCTGGTGAAGAGGTGCCTGGGTGGGGAAGCAGAGGAGAGAGAGAAGCCGGGGGCCTTGCTTAGCGAGGAAAGCAGTTACTTACCTTTATCATTTCTGGATCAGCTTCCGTCTCCCCCGTCAGAAGATTCTTGGTTTTCTGGAACCGTCGACGTTTATATTTATTTATCACTAGACGAAAAGAGAGAGAGAGAGAGACAGGCAGACTTGAGTAACGCTGAGTGTGTCCACTTATCAGAAAGCAGCTGTCCAAAACAGATCCACTTCAAATAGCATCTTCCTGTTTCTCCTGACAGGTCTGTATACAGGGTGGGTATGCGAAGTGTGTGAAAGCACCCCCCAAATGGTCCTCCATGGGACTCATTCTGGCCAGCCGGGGGAAGGCTGAGACTGATTTTCTCCCTTTTCCCCAGGAGCAAGGCCGGGGTGGGACTGGGAAATCAGTTTCAGCTTTCTCTCAGCCAGATCATGCTTACTTGGGGGACCATGGGGGGGAGGGGGGGGAGTTTCACATTGCGGTCCACATTTACAAAACCAGCACCCTTACCATTGATAGGCCTGAGTATGGGCCTGCCTGAGCTCAAGAGTTGGATGTAACCTGGACGATTGGCCAGGCAAATGAAAAGCCTGGCGAGTACGAATGGAGAGATTTTGCTGGGGATGGGGGCAGCATGCTGAACCTTCTCCTTCCCTCCCACAGCATAGAGCGCTACAGGGAGCAGCTAACCACTTTGAGCACCCTTGCTCTGTGCCGCAGGGGCAGGGCGCAGGCTGGATGAAAAGGCTTGGCAGGATGTATCTTGCCGGCCTCTAGGCTAACCGCAGCAGGGAGCCTCGTGCTGGAGCGGGCCCGCCCCATCACCAAAGGCAAGGCTGAGCCGAGAGTGTGAAGTACGGTGGGCAGGGGGCTGCTCCAGCCAGGCCGAGCTGAACCCACCATGCAGTACTCTGGCCAGGCCAGGCCAAGCCAGCTATGCAGCATGGTGGGAGAGGGCTACTTCAGCGAGGCCGGGCCAAGCCCACTGCACTGCGGATGAGAGGAACGGGGTGCTCTGTCCGGGCTGGAACAGCCCCCCACCAGTTAGCCCCTTACATCCCTACTCCCAACACAAAATTGCACTCACCCACTTCTGATTTATACCATGTTACTTTTCTGTAACCCTTGAGAGTCACCCAAGCTTCTCCATGACTCCTAAGAAATGTGCTCCTCTTACCATTCTCCAGAAGTCAACCTCTAGATTTGTTGATACCCATCTCCTCAATTTTTTTAAAAAGTCCCTTTCCAAAGAGCATTTATTCAAATCTGTCTAACAGTTCAGAGTTTAAAGCCACAAGGGATGAGTGATCTCAGCTCTGACCATAAAATACCCTTGAATTAATTCCAGTCTTGATTTAAAGAGTTGGGGATGGAGAATCTATGAAAACTCTTGGTAAGCTGTAGCAATGGTTAATTACCCTCATCACTTAAAAATTATACTTCATTTCCAGCTAGCTTCAACTGCCAGCCATCCGATCATGTTAGACCTTTGTCCAAAGCCTGATGAAATTTTGTTCCATCAGGGGGTACTTATAAATCAGGTTATGATTTTTGTCGGGGCTATTTTTAGTAAAGCCATAAACATCTTGCATGTAACCAACGAAAAACCCCAGGGAGGCCGGGATCCAACTGTGACTATAGTAAAAATAACCTGAGTCAAGGGAACAGAGAAATGACTACAAAACCCCCACTCCATCCCACAGCCGCAGTGCAGGGGTGCACAGTCATAAGGCTATTGGGGGGAGAGATAGCTCAGTGGTTTGAGCATTGGCCTGCTAAACCCAGGGTTGTGAGTTCAATCCTTGTGGAGGCCACTTAGGGATTTGGGGGAAAAAAAAAATTTGTAAGGGATGGTACTTGGTCCTGCTGTGAAGGCAGGGGACTGGACTCGATGACCTTTCAAGGTCCCTTCCAGTTCTAGGAGATAGGCAATCTCCCTTAATATAAGAACAGCCATACTGGATCAGACCAAAGGTCCATCTAAGCCCAATATCCTGTCTGCCCATTACAGCCAATGATAAATGCCTCACAGGGAGTGAACACCATAGGTAATCATCACATGATCTCTCTCTTATTATCTATTTCCAGACAAACAGAGGTTAGGGACACCATTCCTACCCATCCTGACTAATAGCCATTGATGGACCTAACCTCCATGAATCTATCTAGCTCTTTTTTGAACCCTGTTAAAGCCCTACTCTTCACAACATCCTGTAGCAAGGAGTTCCACACTGAATGTGTGCTGTGTGAAGAAAAACTTCCTTGTGTTTTAAACCTGCTACCTATTAATTTCATTTGGTGACCCCTAGTTCTTATGTTATGGGAACAAGTAAATAACTGTTCCTTATTTACTTTTTACACACCAGTCATGATTTTACCTCTATCATAACCCCCCTTAGTCTCCTCTTTTCTAAGCTGTAAAGTCCAAGTATTTTTAATCTCTCTTCACATGGGACCCGTTCCAAACCCTTAATCATTTTTGTTGTCCTTTTCTGAAACTTCTCCAATGACAATATATCATTTTTGGGATGAGGCAACTACATCTGCACACTGTATTCAAGATGTGAGCCTACCAGGATTTTATATAGAGGCAATAATGTATTTTCTGTCTTCTTCTCTATCCCCTTTCTTAATGATTCCTAACATTGTTTGTTTTTTTGGACTGCTGCTGCACACTGAGTGGATGTTTTCAGAGAACTATTTGAAATTACACCATGATATCTTTCAAGAAATTGTAGCTAAAATAGTCCCCATTATATTGTATGTATAGTTGGGATTATTTTTTCCAATGTGCATTACTTTACATTTATCAACATTAAATTTCATTTGCCATTTCGTTGCCCAATCACTTAGTTTGGTGAGATCTTTTTGAAGTACTTCACAGTCTGCTTTGGTCATGAATATCTTAAGCAATTTAGTATCATCTGCAAATTTTGCCACCATCCTGTTTACCCCTTTCTCCAGATCCAGTTGAATAGGATGGGTCCCAGGACAGACCACTGTGGACCCCACTAATTACCTCTCTTCACTCTGAAAACTTACCATTTATTTCTACCATTTATTTCCTATCTTTTAAACAATCCATGAAAGGCTCTTATCCCATGACAACTTCCTTTCCTTAAGAGCCTTTGGTGAGGGACCTTGTCAAAGGCTTTCTGCAAATCTAAGAATACTATATCCACTGGATCCCCCTTGTCCACATATGCTGACCCCCTCAAAGAACTCTAGTAGATTAGTATGGCATGATTCTAGTTCTCATGATACTAGTTTCAATTAATTTGCTGCGTACTGACATTAGACTCACCACTCTGTAACTGCCAGGATCACCTCTAGAACCCTTTTTAAATATTGGGGTAACGTTGGCTCTCTTCCGTTCATTAGGTACAGAAGCTGATTTAAAGGATAGGTTAAAATCACAGTTAATCATTTGGCAATTCACATTTGAGTTCCTTCAGAATGGTGAATGCCATCTGGTCCCAGTGACTTGTTACTGTTAAGTATATCAATTTGTTCAAAAACTTCCTCTGACGACACCTCAATCTGGGACAATTCCTCAGATTTGTCATCTACAAAGAATGGCTCAGGTTTAGGAATCTCCCTCACATGCTCAGCCGTGAAGACTCAAAGAATTCATTGAGTTTTGCTGCAATGACTTTACAGTCTGAGTGCTCCTTTAGCATCTCGATCATCCAGGGCCCCACTGGTTGTTTAGCAAGCTTCCTGCTTCTGATGTACTTAAACATTTTGCTATTACTTCTTGAGTTTTTAGCTAGCTGCTCTTCAAACGCCTTTTTGGCTTTTCTTATGACATTTTTACACTTAATTTGACAGAGTTTATGCTCCTTTCTATTTTCCTCACTAGGGTTTGACTTCCACTTTTTAAAAGATGTCTTTTTATTTCTCGCTGCTTCTTTTATCTGGTTAAACCAAGCCACAATGGCACTTTTTCGGTTCTCTTAAATGTATACCCCAAATTAAAAAATACAGTAAGTTGAGACTCTATTATGGTGTCTTTGAAAAGTTTCCATGCAGCTTGCAGGGATTTTACTTTTGTCACTGTGCCTTTTAATTTCTGTTTAATTAAGCTCCTCATTTTTATGTAGTTCCCCTTTCTGAAATTAAATGCTACAGTGGTTGGGCTGCTGAGGTGTTTTTCCCACCACAGGGATTTTAAATTTTATTACATTATGGTTATTATTTCCAAGTGGTACAGTTATATTTACCTCTTCGACCACAGATCCTGAGCTCCACTTAGGACTAAATCAAGAATTGTCTCTCCACTTGTGGGATCCAGAACCAGCTACTCCAAGAAGCAGTCATTTAATGTATCAATAAATTTTATTTCTGCATCCTGTCCTGAGGTGATGTGTACCCAGTCAATATGGGGATAGTTGAAATCCCCTACTATTATTGAGTTTTTTATTTGGATAGCCTCTCTAATCTCCCTTAGCATTTCATAGTTACTATCATGATCCTGATCAGGTGGCTGATAATATATCCCTACAGCTATATTATTATTGGAGCATGGAATTACTATCCACAGAGATTCTATGGAACATTTTTGCTCATTTAAGATTTTTACTTCATTTGATTCTACATTTCCTTTCACGTATAGTGCCACTCCCCCACCAGCAAACCTGTTTTGTCCTTCCAGTGTATTTTGTACCCTGGTATGACTGTGTCCCATTGATCATCCTCATTCCGCCAAGTTTCTGTGATACCTATAATATCAATATCCTCCTTTAATACAAGGCACTTTAGTTCACCCATCTTATTATTTAGACCTCTAGGCGGTCTATATACTGGCGCAATCTTGTGCCAGAGCTATGCAAATGAGGC
>JANRFK010003594.1:4734066-4753816 GCA_030068395.1 Apalone spinifera | reverse complement strand
GGGACTCTTGTACATTTCAAAGTAGGCATGCCCACATTGGAGCTCTTGTACATGTCAAAGCAGGAATGTGGAAGTGCCTATGGACTAGTTGAGTAGTCTGATATTTAACATCTTTAGCTCCAACTCAGCTGCAGCCATGGCAGGGTGGGGGAAGTAGAACATGTACTGCCTTGGCTGCAGCCATGGTCGGGGGAGGGAGGGAATGTCTGTGGTGTGCTCACAGGCCTGGCGGGTGAGAGGATTGCATTTGCAGAGTCCCTGCTGGAGCCAACAATGGGGGGGGAAAGGGGAAGACAGGCCAGTGGGTAGAGGAAAAGGGTAATGCTGAGAGCTGAAGTAGTCACAGAGGTCCAATAAAGTTACTGAATCTATGATCTCCATTATTAAAATCGTATCCTCACTTACACACTGTGTTCAAGTCACCCATCAACCTTTGTGTCAAGCTTAACAACTCATCAGCTAGCCTGATGCCTATATTAATGAGAACAATGACCAATTCCATTCCATTTAATGCCTATCAATAGTGCAATAGTCAACAAGCAGGACCCTTCCAGTGTGAGGGGATTACTGGCGGAGATTACTGAAAGCACCTACACAAAGCAGTTTTCCTGGCCTCAGCTCTCATTGCAATAACCAGATGGAGGGAACAGTAAGAGAAATGTAGCCGTGTTAGTCTAGTCTAGCTGAAACAAAAAACAGGACTATGTAGCACTTTAAAGACTAACCATTTTTAGTCAGTCTTTAAAGTGCTACATAGTCCTGTTCTTTGTTTCAGATGGAGGGAATCATTCACAGAAGCAGACTGAGGAAGACATGGAGTAGCTGGAACAGTAAAGCCATTAGCCATTTTTGTATTCAGTTCACAGAAAGTACCTGTGATTTTCAGAGAGTTGTGTTCAACAGACCACAACCAAATGAAAATAAACAGCATATGGCTGCAGCTTTACTGGAATCCTGAGAACAAAAGATCAATCTGGTTGGTTGAAACAGCAGCTCTAGTTTTAAGCTGCCTCGAGTGAGAAGGATTCAGTTCTTTCCCACCTTGATGGAAGGGCAGAATCCCAAATCTTTTATTGACATTAAGGGAACAACCCATTTAAAACACGCATGAAAAGTTAGCACATGGCAAATCAGAAGATGAACCTGCAGCACACTGGTTTGTTGCACAGTAACTCGACATGCGCACTAAAAATTCCTCTATGTGCTTTAATATGTTCGTGTTTTAACAGCAGCAAGCCACAGTGCACTATGGACCTTTCAGTGCACTGTAGCAAGGCCAACCCGGCTTTTATAAAAATAAGAAGGCATATATAAAAATATAGAATAAAGAGGAAGCCAAAAGTAATTAATATAAATAAAAAATATATACACCTCAGTGACTCAGGTAAGCAGTCACTGGTGCTATGCACTTGATGAATACCCTCAGGACTGGCAAGAAACTCAAGGGCAGTACTGTGAATTGAAAGCAGCAGTGACCCAACACAAAATGGAGGAAATGCCTGTGTTCTGGAAAAATGGAAATATGCTGCCTTCAAGTCAAAGGAAGCATACCAGTCTCCTGGGTCCAGGGAAGGGTGATATGGAGGCCAGGAAGACCTTGCAGTACTTCAATACTTGAGAGATTTGTTGAGATGGTGCAGGTCCAAAATGGGTCCAAGTCCTCCTTTTGCTTCCAGGGTTAGAGAGTAGCAGGAGTAGAACTCTTGCACATCCTCAAGGGCCACCACCTTTGCCCCCGACTGCAGATGGCTCTCAACCTCAAACAAGGAGTTGGTTGTGAGAAGGGCCCCCTGAAGGATAGAGAATGAGGGTGGGAAGGAGAGCTGGCCACACACAGAGAGGTGCAGCCCAAGGATATGTGGAACACTCAATGGTCTAAGGTTGGTCAAGACCAGGCTAACTGGAAGAGGTGCGGGCACTTGAGGATAGAATAGGAGAATGGATTCTGAGAAGTGACTAGGTCACCGTCCGCAGACACACCCTCAAAATACCTGCTTCCGGAAGGACCAGGCTGGGCAAAGGAACAGGAAGACAAAGGGTGCTGCTGCTTAAATCCTTTGTCTCCGCTCTTTTCCTGGTACTGCTTGAACAGGGAACACCCTGGGATCTTCACCGAGGAGCAGAGGATGGAACTGCTTCCTAGCCTGCTGAGAAGTGAGCAGGTCCAAGGAACACAGGATAGCATGAATCTTTACGTCTGTGGAGCTGAGTATCAGTAAGATCAGAGAGAAAAGACTCATTCTCTCAAACAGGAGGTCCTGAAGCGTGGTCTGATTGGGGATGTCAATGGGTCATCGACTATATAATTAACCAATAAGCCTGGGCTTATTGGTTCATCTTGACTACATGCATCCTCCCCCCTTGCTGCCTCTGTATCAGAGGCAGCGGGCGGGCGGGGGGGCCAGAATGGGTAGGCAGCAGGAGCCAGTGCCCATGAGAAGCTGGCTTTAAGCAGGCCCCTGGGGTCTCTGATAGAGAGGCAACAGCGCAATGGGTGAGGGTGGCAGGCTAGAGCCAATACACATGGGGAGCCGGCTTTCAAGCAGGTTCCCCACACGTGCCAACTCCATGGACCCACATCTCCCCCCCGCCTCCTGGCTGCCTCCTACACAAGCAGTGAGGGGGGGGGGGGGGGGCCCAGCAGAAGCAGCCTTAAAAGCCAGTTTCCCACCAGCACCAGCTCCATGGTGCCACCGGCCTTAATGGCCCACGCTCGCTGCAGACAGGGGGGGGGGGGGGGGGGGGGGGGGGGGGGGGGGGAGGAGAGAAGAAGCTCCCTGTGGACAGAGGCTGTTGCTGCCCTGCACTGCTGTCTGTTTCCCATGGAGGCAGCTGGTCTGCGTGGGGAGCTGTTTTTTAAACTGGCTCCCCTAACAGACCAGCTCCCACCTGGCACCCTGCACTGCTGCCTCTGATACAGAGGCTGCGGGGTGGGGCTCGGAGTGCATTGGCTGCCGGCCCCACCCCCGGGGACCATTGAATAGTCATGTAACAGTTAGGACTTAATGCACTTACACAACTATTTAATACACAATATCTAACATCCCTGGTCTGCATCTCTTGGGGCTGTCCAGGGAACTGTAGCCAGGAGCTGCACCTCATGACCACCGCAGAGATGACCATCTTGGCCTCCACATCTGTAGCGTCCCAAGCCATCTGGAGGATGCCTCTCACTACCACTCTGCTTTCCTCCACTAAGGCGACAAACTCCTGGGCTCAGTCCTATGAAAGGGCATTTCTGAACCTTGATGAAATCCTGCATGTTGAGGTTGCATCTGCCTAGTAGGGCCTGATGGTTAGGTACCTGAAACTACAGGTGGGCTGCCAGATACATTTTCCTGCCAAACAAGTCCACCTTCTTGGTGTGCCACTAGGCTGGTCATGCCCGTCCCTCTCACTTATGGACATGACCAAGGACACTGCTGGAGGGTAGTATCCAGGACTATCCCTTTGCTGGAATGTAGTACTACTTTTCCGCTTTCTTAGAGGTAGATGGAGCAGAAGATAGTCTGCCATGAGGGGTCAATGCCTGGAATGGTGACATGCATCGTAGCAAACTAAGGAGGTTCAATGGTACCATAGATACGGGGATCATCACATTGACTCAGGTGTCCTATGGCTCATAGGTGGAGATCATGGTTTGAGGGACCTTGGGTTTTTAACTGGGGACCAGTGCCTAAGGGGCCAGGCTCGTAGTCCAATGGGGATGTTAGCATGTAATTGAATAGTTGGCTAACTATTAAATTTTAATGATTAAACGACTATATGATAGTCCCTGGAGGTGGGGCCGGCAGTCAGTGGGCTCCTGACTCCACTCCCAGGGAGTCCCCTGCCATTTCATGTTGCTGCCTCTGATATAGAGCCAGCAGCATGGGAAGGCAGCAGGCCCTATCCGCTGAGGTGGGGGTGCGAGCTCCCTGCAGACAGTGGGTGGTCCGCAGCACCCTTCCATCCCACTGCTGCCTCTAATAGAGACAGCAGTGAGGTTGGGGGGGGGGAAGGGGGGAGAGAACATGCAGAGCCAGTTCTTGAGGAAAGTCTGTTTTTAAGCTGGCTCTTGCTTCCCACTCCACCTCTGTGGGAGGCAGGAGGAGGAGTGCATGTAACAAGATTAACAGGTAAACCTAGGCCAGTCGTGTAGTCATCCCTATAGGTCATGGCAGTGAGGATTGGCACCTAGGGTCCAGGGATGTTCCACTGATTAGAGAGCAGTCCCATAACTGGCTTGCCCTCGGATGCCAGGACCTTAGCCAGATCCATTGCCTGGCTTGGCATTTGCAATGCCGGCTAGCCTGCTTGATCTCTGGTTGCCAAGACCACTTCAGCCACCCAATGCTCTACAAGGAGCCAGCGTTCCCTGCTACCTCCAGGTGTTGGATCCCTGGCTGGCTCAGGGGGCCTGATCTTAGCAGGGCCCCCATACAGCTCCAAGGAGCATAGATCCTTTGCCCAAAGCCCCCTTCCCTCCGGGCCCTTTCTCTTCAGCTGTTTCTTAAACACCAGCAAGGGGGAATGGTGCCAGGCAGACTCGGGTACCAGGCAAAGTGATCCACACTGCTGCTGAGGTGGCAGGCACAGAATCCAATCAGGAGGCACCATCTCCATGGTGATGGCCTTCAAGCAGACAGCCCTCTCCTTTGGACTCTGAGGGCAAAAGTTTTTGCAGATGCTGCACTCTCTCTTTCCACAGGACTCCCTCAAGCACCTTCAACAGCCATCATGAGAGTCACTAACAGGCATCCACCTGCGACACGATGATCATGGCTTAAAGTCTGGAGAATGGGACATGGCATGCTCCATGACAAAGTCCTAGCCAGGACTAACTACCAAACTACACTAACACTTAGGGCATAGGCACCTACACACTAAGTGCAAAGGAGACAGAACAATGGGTTTTAAGAACCACTAATACTATTGTAATGCAAGACAAGGTGTTCCAATCGTCGGCGCTACAGATGAATACTGCGATAACAAAATTCTCCTACACCTGTGCACGTGGGCACATACCCCTACAATGGAATGCACATAAGCAAGCACTCGAAGAGCAGAAACAGCTACTAGAACCAGAAATTTTTAAATCAGCTAATTTGGGCTACTTGCATCCAAGAGTTTGAAAAGAGCTGGATGAGGCACTTACAGGGCCATCAATACTCCTTTTTCAACAAGTTCTGGAATTTCCCCAGTGTTTCCAAAGACTGGAAGAAAGTGGACGTGCCAATATTTAAACATGGTAAACATGATGACCAAGGTCATTGTAGGTGTGATGCTGATCTCAGCTACATAATGGAATGTCTAATATGGGACTCTTAAGAAAGAACAGCAACAAAAAACGGTTACTTACCTGTGTAACTGTTGTTCTTTGAGATGTGTTGCTCATGTCCGTTACACTTAGGTGTGCACACGTTGCGTGCACAGATTGTCAGAGAGCTTTCCCTCAGCAGTGCCTGTCAGGCCAGCAGGGGAGCCCCCTGGAGTGGCACCACCCTAGCAGCGCATCTATACCCCTGCTGGCCCTCTAACCCTTTTGTTTTTTTGCTGGAATCTTCCGACGTGGGGGAAGTGGATGGGATGTGGAATGGACTAGGGATGTTAAATATTGGTTAACTGAATAGTTGAGTAACCGATAACAATTCATGAGGTTAATCAACTATTCTATAGTCCCTGGAGGTGGGGCCAGCAGCCAGTGCCATCTGGCCCCACTCCTGAGGAGCCCCCTGCCACTCCGCACTGCTGCCCCTGTATCAGAGGCAGCAGTGCAGAGTGCCAGGTGGGAGGCATCCACAAGGGGAGCCAGTTCAAAAACCAGCTCCCCTTGCAGACCGGCAGCCTGTCACCCTGCGCTGCTGCCTCTGATACAGAGGTAGAAGCGCGAGATGGCAGCAGCCCCAGTCTGGGGGAGATCTGAGCTCCCAGACCCAGTGTGAGCCAGAACTGAGCTGAACTGCCTGCCTGGCTCCTAATACTTTAAATGCAGAGCCACAGCAGGGGTAGATCCCAGACCCAGTGCAAGCCAGGACTGAGCTGGGCTGCTGGCCAGTCTGACATAAAATTTCCGGGAGGAGGGAGGGTGGGGGGAGAGGGCAATGTGTGCAGTCTATAGCATTAACATAAAAGCTTTTGCTTATGGGTTAATTGACTATACTATTATATCCCTAGAACGGACATAAGCAACACATCTTGAAGAACAAGTTACGAAGGTAAGTAACCATTTTTCCTTATTCGAGTGCTTGCTCATACCCATTCTAGGAATGTTAACTATCAATTATTTTACTAATTGTAAAGTAAAATAATGGAATGGAATGTCAATGGAATTTCCATCAACTACTCGAGTAGTCCATAGGCACTTCCGCATTCCTCCTTTGAAATGTACAAAAGCCCATTGGGGCTCTTGTACATCTCAAGGGAGGAATGCGGAACTCCGCCTGCAGCCCAGGGCCCGCAGGAAGTCCCGCTGATTCCAGGCTGCATGCGGCGTGCCAACTTTGAACTGTACAAGAGTCCCCAGTGGATTCCATGCTGTGCTGCTGCTTTGAAAAGCCATGCAGAGCCGGGATCAGCTGGGGACTCCCCAGCTGATCTCAGGTTCAGCAGAAATGCCACGCTGGAGCCCGGGATCAGCTGGGGAGTCTCCAGCTGACCCCAGGCTCCAGCACCACAGCTGATCCCAGGCTCAGCTGTGCAGCGCTGCCCCCTTTGCTGATAGAGGCAGCAATGGGGACACAGGGGCAGAGGAAGAATCAACTAGTTCTTAACATCCCTAGTATGTTCCACTTAGGTGACTTGAAGCCAAACTCTAGGAAGCAGGATCAGAGCCTACAGAGAAATGAACTGCAACATAACCCTGCCTACCTCCTCTCCTCCCTGGCCTGCTGTGCTATGGCATAGTGACTCGCAAAAGTCACCCATGACCAGGTGGCTGCCCTCAGATCTCCACAATGGGCACCTGAGCAACAAAGACAGTGGAAGATGCTTGGGCCCTGGTTGAACGGGCCATGATAGGCGGGGCCAGAACCCATGCCAACCTGTCACATGCCTTAATGCAAGAGGTGATCCAGGATGAAATATGCCGGACCGACACTGGCAGACCCTTCATCCTGTCTGCCAGGGACACAGACAGTTGGGAGGGGAGGGGGGACTTAAGGGTGTTCCGGTGCACAGGCTGCACCACTGGAGGCGTGCTTTTCCACCACACCGTGGTTGCTGGCACCATAGGGGCCGCTGGAGCCAGCGCCAGCATCAATGTAAGCACTGGGGAGCGCGGTGCTGAGCCAGGGAACGCAGAGGGGGCCAAAGCAGGCGCTGTTCTCAATGAGCGCCTGCCAAGGTCTGGTGCCATCAACGTGGCGTGGGCTCGGGCCCACTTTGGTGCCCTGGCAGCAACAAAGGTGAGCTTGTGGTCAAATGTATTAGTTCCCAAACTGCCTCAAAGGCCCAGCATAGAGGGCCTATTGAAAAGCACTGGCTTCTCCTCTACACTGCATCCCCTGGTCGTGCTCAACTGACCACACTCGGGCTCAGGAGCAGCAGACCTTGAAGCCGGTGTAGGTGCATCAGGGTGCCAGGAGTGGGGGCACATGTTGGAGTGGTGATCTACCCCTCTCCAGCTGCTTCTTCCTATGTGGCACCAGTGACTGTGAGCAGTGCCAGGCCAAAGGATGCCAGCGAGGCTCCCGGAACCTCCCACGCTGAGGGCGATGTGCTGCGGGACTCCGGTACCACATGTGTGGCTGGGTGAAGAACCGACCCCACTAGGAGTGTTTTTAAGAGTGAATTCTCTTGAGTCCGGAGCTTAAAACCGTGACAGATCTTGCGTTCAGCCAGGATGTGAGCTTCACCCAAGCATGAGTTGTAAGGGTCACCACAGGGCATAGGGTTAGCACAATCCACCCCAGGGCTTAACGCCATGAGGCCCTGGCACGGGTCAGGGCAGGAAGGGGCACAACGGGCAAACCCCAACCCAACACAAGAACTTGAACTACTTAATGAACCATTAACAGGCAGAGCAACTCGAAGGGAACAAAGGGACTCAACTAAGTGCTAACTAACTACTAAGAATGTGCGAATACCGCATATTCCAAGAACCATCAGGGGAAGTGAAAAGGAACTGAGGGGGTGGAAGGCCAGCATGGATATAATATATGTGCTGCTATGGTGGCACTATTGGGGGGAGGCTCCCCTGATGGCCCAACAGGTACCACTCTCCAACCATCTGCGCAGCCAGCATGCACACACCTAAGTGGAATGGACATAAGCAAGCACTCTATTAATACCAATCTACATGGGTTTATGGGAAATAGATCCTAACTTGATTGTTAGGAGGTAACAAATTTTGCTGATAAAGATAACAGCTCTACTAAGACGTCTTTTGTACACCATTTCCTTCAAACCTAAGATACAAAATGAACATACCTGAAATGGATTACAAATAATTGTACAGGGGGACTCACCAAGCAGGTGAGTTTTTAATGGGGTTCTGCAAGAAGCAGGTTGCTGATTTAGAGATCTGGATTATTTAGTCAAATGGGCACCAGCAAATGATATTAATTTTAATGCAAGTAAACGTCTACATCTAGAGAAGAATGTAAGTCACACTTACAGAATGGGGAACTATTTTGGGATGCAACAACTCTGAGGATAGGACAAGAAGCAATGGGCTTCAATTGCAGCAAGAGAGGTTTAGGTTGGACATTAGGATAAACTTCCTAACGGTCAGGGTGGTTAAACACTGGAATAAATTGCCTAGGGAGGTTACAGAGTCTATCACTGGAGAGATTTAAGAGCAGGTTGGATAGACATTTATCAAGGATGATCTAGATGTGGTGTTTGATCCTACTGAGGGGGCAGGAGACTGGACTTAATGACCTCTTGAGGTCTCTTCCCATTCTAGTGTTCCATGAATCTATGAAAAAGATAGGGCATTATAACAGAGAATCAGCTGATCATGAGCTCCCAGTGCGATGTGATGGCCAAAAGATTTAATGCAATCCTGGGAAGCACAAATGGGACTGTTGAGTGCAAGTAGAGAGGTTCTTTTACCTCTATTTGGCATTGATGTGACCACTGCTGGAATCCTATGTCCAATTTTGGTGTCCACAATTCAAGAAGGATATTGATAAATTGGAGAGACGTCAGAAGAGAGTCATGAAAACGATTCAGGTATTAGAAAACATGCCTTATAGTGTCAGACTCAAGGAGTTCATTCTATTTAGCTTAACAAATGAAAGGTTAAGGGATGACTGGATTCCAATCTATAAATACCTATAAGGAATATTTGATAATGGGCTTAGTCTAGCAGAGAACGGTCCAATAGTGGAAGCTGAAGCTAGAAACATTTAAACTGGAAAGAATGTGTACACATTTTTAACAGTAAGAGTAAATGGTGAGTTCTCCAACTCTAGGTATTTTTCAAGCGAAAGTACATCAGGGATGTTCGACTTCAAAGCATAATGTTGGGGAAGTTCTCTGCCCTGTGCTGTACAGGAAGCCACATTGCTGGTCCTTTTTGGTCTTGAAATCTACATTACATATATGGCAAGTAAGTGCACCTTAGAAACAGAGGTTCTCAAACTAGGGGGTGTGAAATATGTTCTGGGGATCCTGAGAAACTTGCAGGGCCAGACTTACTGGGCACATTCAGATATGGACAGCCACTGAGTGGTGACAGCATAGAGGTAAAGGTGGCAATACCATACCACGCCATCCTTACTTCTGCACTGCTGCTGGCAGTAGCACAGCCTTCAGCTGGGATCCGGTCCAGAAGCTGACACTTTCCAGTTGCCCACTTCTGAAGGCAGCGGGAAGTAGAGTAACAGAACCGCAACACCCCCACAATGACTTTGTGACTTCCCTTACAACTCTTGTGGATGAGGACGCCTACAATTACAGCAGCATGAGATTTCAGATTTAAATAGCTGAAATTTTGAAATTTACAATTTTAAAATCCCATGACTGTTAAATTGACCAAACTGGACCCTGAATTTGGTAGGGCTCTTAAAGATATGCATAATCAGGCAGTCATGGAATTTAAGGCCAGAAGGGACCACCACCTCATTTCATCTGACTCCTGTGTATCACTTGCCACCAACAGCACCCACACACTAAACTCAAACACCAAATTAGGCCTAAGCATTACAGCCCATTGGAGACTAAACTATAAGAACATAAGAACGGCCAGACTGGGTCAGACCAAAGGTCCATCTAGTCCAATATCCTGTCTGCCGATAGTGGCCAATACCAGATGCCCCAGGAGGAAGGATCACAACAGGTAATCCTCACGTGATCCCTCCCGTCTCCATATGTCTTTAGGGCCACTATTATGTGCCACAGGCATAGAACAGAAGGGAACAAGGAGCACCAGTGCCCACAGCCTCCCACAATGGCAGGGAAACGATTATGAGAAACATACCCATGTAATTTTGACAAGCGACCAGCACCCACATGCTGCCAAGCCAGCAAAAACCCACCAAACCCCTGCCACTCTGACCTGAGGAAAATACCTTCCCAACCCCATGTACAGTGACTATTTCAATCCTGAGCATGAGAGCAAGAACATGACATCCCAGAGCCCTGGCCCACCCCAGCCAATGTCCCATCTCCAGCCGTGACCATCCCTGATGCTCCAGAAGAAGGAAATTAAACTCTATTGAACCCCATCACCTATGCCAGTAAAAGCTGTCTTACTTCGTGATGTGTGAACCGTAGCAAGTCTTCTGTACAAGTTCTTCTGTTTGGGATCAGGATGGAAGCCACTCTTTGTAAAATACACATGGATGTACATGGAGCCATTATGCTGCACACTCTGAAATTAGACACACCAAGAGGACAGTTAGTTGCCTCATTCCCTGTGCTGGAAAACCACGAAAAGCACTGCCGAAGCTATCCAGAGCAATATGCATCAAAAAAGCATAGTATCCATCGCGATCATTTCAAGGCACACTGCCTTCCTCTTCTGGAGGAGCTAGTAGCATCTGTTACACTCCTGTGAGCCCATTGGCCACTCGAAACTGATAAGTCTTTTCATTGCCTAGGGAATAATCCTATCACATAGGGCAGTATGAGGGAGATGTCAAGACACTGGTTTTGTAACTAGATTTTCAGCTATCTGCAATTCTAACCATTGAGCTTCCTCATCACACGACTGCTGCTCTTTCCATGTAAGCACCACGCTTCCCTTACATCAGTCTATTCTTTATTAATATTAGCACAGTGCCGGGGAACCTCGGCTACGGACCTGTTGAGCTAGATGTTGTACAAATCCAGAACAAGAGACAGCCATGGCCTGAAATTAGCTCTGGTATAACATTTGCCTAACACGCATCAACAGTGGGAAAAGGCTGCTCTTGGAATGCTATTTGTCCAGTCAGGAATGGATAAAGGCTTCCCATGCATGGTCTGGCCGCAAGGCAGACAGAAGCCCTGAGGTGCGCCAAGCTTTTGGGGTTACACAAGAGAAGAGCCCATGGCAGATAATTAAGATTGGTCCAAAAACAGTTCCGTATATCACAGCATAAGGGACACGCAGCCCCACTGCATGGGAGCCATTTGGACATGGACAGTTTGAATATTGTGCAGCTTCATAGCAGAAAAGACCAAGGGGCATACGAGAGAGAGAAGGTGGGTGAGAAGTTTGACGGGATCACCTGGCCCCACCCCACCCCTAGCTCTGCTCCATGCCTTATCTTTGGCTCTACCCACAGTCCAGACCCTTTAGAGGCTCCAGTTAACTTTTTTTTTAAATGTTCACCAGATTAAGAACTAAAAGGCAGAAAAGCCAGGCCTGGGTAATCCCCCAGGGACATATGTCTGCCATTGCAGTGGTGAGTGTCCTGCTGCAGCAGATCTTTAGGAAGGGTTGGAGAAAGACTGGGTAGTGGCTTTACAGAGCAGTTGAGAGAGGATGAGCCACATCTACATATGGCCCAGAAGCCAGCACTATGGAAACCACAGGCAAGCAGGCTGTGAGGTGGACACTGCAGGACAAGTGGCAGGCGACCGCTGGTAGCGAACAGGAACAGGTGGGAGGAGGGGCCTGAAGAGTAACAGCATGCAGCTGAAGTCTGATGCCAGGCAAAAAGGAGAGCCAGTGGAGCAAACAGAAGGGGAGTGATATGATCGAACTCAAGTACCAGGAAGACTGCCTCCACGGTAGCATTTTGAACAGGCATGGGATAATAAGGAGCCAAAGTCAGGATTGGACACTAGGGCTACGTCTACACTGCAATGCTATTTCGGGATACCAGATTATCCCGAAATAGCTCTCCTGCGTCTTCACTGCAAGCCTGTTATTTCGGGCTCACTATTCCGACATCCCTGTAAACTTCACTGTATGAGGAGTAAGTGATGTTTCGGAATAGCGCTTTATTTTGAAATTTGGCGCTGTGTACAGTGCCAAATGATGAAATAAGCTATTTCGAAATACCATCGAAATAAGATACGCAATTTGCATAGCTCAAATTGCACATCTTATTTCAAGTTCCGGTGCAGTGTAGACACCCCCTAAGGGCCTGGGTGAGTTTTAGCCGTATGGATAAAAGAGGATGTCCTAGATTTCACCATAGCTGGTAGAACAGCAACTTGCAGCCATTCCAAGCCAATGCTCATTTGCAAACAAGGAATACTTGCAAAACCAGATCTCTATCTCCCCATCTGACTCCTGCTCTGAAGCGCACAAGCACAGAAAAAACATTGCAGGCAGGGGGCTTACTGCTGGCCAAATCCAGAAAGCAAAATTCACACTTGCAACAGAAAGCCAGTTACACTTTTGTTATGAAAAGATCAATCACTCCGTCAGATGCCTGAAGGCTGTGGAGAGAAAGCCTGCAAAGCCTTAGTCTAAGCATTTGATCCCAGGCTTTAAAAGGAGGACGAGACAGGGCAAAAAAAAAAGGGGAGAAAATGACTCATCTCCACGTCAGTGCTCCATTCTATGGCCCATTATCCAGCGCCAGGAGAAAAACCACCTAGGAAGAGAGAAATCAGAGTTATATACTAACCTCAGGAATGTCTAACTCTGCATAGTGTTCATAGCACCCATCTGCATTCTCACCACTGGTCCAGTCACCATAGACAAGATCCCGCTGCTCCCAAAACAGTGCTGAGGTGACATTGAAATCTGTAAATTGCTCATGCTCTGAGATATACACGTGAAGATCCTGCAGGGAGAAGAGAGGAGGGTTGCTTCTGGCAGACAGCTCAGCAGGAGAGTGACATTAAAATACCGAAGGGGAGGAGGATTGGAGGGGATGCTTTGCCAGCAGCAGAAAACCAATGCCTGAAATGCTCTTCTACTTGCTTGTGAAGTGCAGCTCTGCTTTGACAAGCAGCCCCTTCTGAAACAACAGAAGGCTCACAAGGGAACAGAAACAGAATCGATGGCTCATGTAAGTTTCTCCGGCTTGCCATGAAAAGGCAACACATGAACAAGGGAGTCTGCTGAGGCTCGAGTACCACTGAGATCCTTTGCTGCATGCCAGCTGCCAAGTCCTGCTACGTCACAGCTGTGTGATTCACACAGGCAACAAGGCGGCACGCGTTTAAGTACCCACAGAATCTTTATTGCCTAGCTAAGGTGAGATGTTACATATTGGTTAATTGAATAGTCGATTAACCTTATGAATTCTTATTGGTTACTGAACTATTCTATAGTCCCTGGGGGTGGGGCCAGCAGCCAGTGCGCTCTGACCCGGCTCCCAAAGAGTCGCCTGCCATTCTGTGTGGCTGCCTCTGTATCAGAGGCAACAGTGTGGAGTGGCAGCAGCCCCTGTTTGGAGGGAGGTGGGGGGGAGAAGAGGAGAAAGAGGTGAGCTCCTGGACCTGGCACAAGCTGGAACTGAGCCAGGCTGCCTGGCCATCTGGCTCCTAATACACTTTAAATGCAGAGCTGTAGCAGGGGTAGGTCCTGGACCTGGCACAAGCCAAGACTGAGCAGGGCTGCTGGCCAGCCTGAAGGTAAATTTACTGGCAGACACCCGTGACTGTGGATGCAGATTTTGGATCTAGCACCCTGCCAATTTGCAGCTATCCACTAAGGATGTTAAAATTTGTGTAACAGAGTAACGGCTGCAAATCTCAGTGGTTACACACACTGCAGGCTCTGCCGATCACAGTGAAGCCTCTCCAGGAGCGGGGCCACTAGCCCCTGCCAGCCCAACTCCTAGGGAGCGGGGCTGTCAGCCCTTGCCCTCCCAGCTCTCAGGGAAGAGACTTCACTGCCCTTCCAAGACAAAGCTGCCTCCCCAGGAGACTGCGTGTAACTGACCATTAATTGATAAGTAGTCGCTTATCGGTTAAATGGTTACTTTTGTATACTCTACAATCCTGAGTGTCCGCCTCTATGCATGTGAACACAGACATCTGTGGATCATTTTTGCAGATGACGATACCAATTTTGTAACTGTGCAGGGCTCCAGCTATGCCAGTATAAGCCATGGTTGGAATCTGAACAGCTGCAGTTATATACGGGAGTTATACCGGCATATAATAAATAATATATCATGCCCGCAGAACAGGTCATTTTTCAATTTGCTTATATTGCTTGGAAAGGGGTTAAAATTAAAATAAAAAGCCACTCTTATTCTGGAATAAGGGAGCATCTGCACAGAGCGTTACATGGGGTTCCAAAGAGGGTGGAGAGAGGCTGTTCCCAGTGGTGACAGATACAGAATGAGGAGCAATGGTCTCAAGTTACAGAGAAGGAGGTCTAGGTTGAATATTAGGAAAAACTATTTCCCTAGGAGGGTGATGAAGCACTGGGATGAGTTCCCTAGGGAGTTCCCTAGGGAGGGGGCGACAACTCCATCCCTAGAGATTTTATTTCCCAGCTTGACAAAGTCCTGGCTGGGATGATTTAGTGGGGATTGGTCCTGCTTTTAGCAGGGAGTTAGACTCCATGACCTCCTGAGGTCTCTTCTTTCCCTATGAGTCTATAATTCCATATCTGCAGAGCAGGGGTGGGGAACCTACAGTCCACAGACTGAATCTGGCCCCCAGCTTCAATCCAGCCCTTTAGAGCAGGGTTTCCCAAACCATGGGTCAGGACCCAAATATGGGTTGCCATTACATTTCAAAAGGGTCGCCAGGTGGCTCTGGCCTCCTTTCTCCCCCTGTTTTTGAATTGCCTTGGGTCACCAAGTCTTCCTGAATTGTTGAAATGGGTCCCCATCTGGAAAAGGTTGGGAACTGCTGCTTTAAAGGCTCAGGGCTTCTGCTCAGAGCGGGGTGAGCCAATACTCACATGCCCGCCCCCTCCCCCCAGCAAGTCCCCAACTCTTGGCAACCCCTACGGCATTGTGGGGGGAAGCCTCAACACACTCCCACACACGGCTGCAAGGCTAGAGCAGTGGTTCCCAACCTTTTTTATACTGGGGACCAGCAACCCCATTCACAAACTTTTGGCGGACTGGCAATATTTTATTTGCATAATGAATATGCAAATAAAATGTTTACAGTCTGCCAAAAGCCCTGGCCCCCAGAACCTCACAGTGCTAGCCCTAAACCCTACAGTTCCCCACTCCTCCACTACCCCCAGCGCCAATCACTGACCCCAGAGTCCCCTGCACCTAACAACCCCAGTGCCAGCCCCCCATCCCAAATGTCAGTGCCAGCCCCTGCCCCTTAGAGCCCTCCCATCACCAGACCCCCCCAGTGCCAGCTTATTTTGAGCCCCACCTCACCCAACTCTTCCAGAGCCAGCCCCCAGTATTAGCCCCATCACCAGAGCTCCCCCAGTGCCCCCACTACTAGTCCCATCCCAGATGCCCCAGTGTCCCCCAGTATCAGCCCCCCATCTCTCAGAGCCCCATATCCCTTAGAGTTCCTTAATACTAGCTCTGCCCCCAGAGCCCTTACCTAGCCCTGTACAACTATGCAAATACTTTCCCATGTAGGCAAGCCTTAAGGAGGTCTATGTAAAGCACAGCAGGGCTTCAGCATAGACACTACTTTCAACAACTGGGTAGGTAATCCCCCTCCTCGAGACGTGGTATCTAGGCTAGAATTTTTCCATCTATCTGGCACTGTCTGCAATGGGGTTAGGCTACATCTGTACAGCTCACCTTATGCTAGCACAGATGTGCCACTGCAGCTGTGCTGTTGTAAGATGAGCCATGTGGCCACCCTTAATTGCCAGGAGAGAGCTCTCCCAGTGACAAAATAAAATTACCCCCAAACACGGGGCTGTACCTTCAGTGACAGGAGCACAGCTCCTGCCAACCAAGAGCTGTCCACACCGGCACTTTGTCACAATCTTTTGTCAGTTGGGGGGTGTTTTTCATACACCTGAATGAAAAAAGTTTTAGCAACAAAAGGACCAGTGTGTAGACAGCCTTATGCGGGTACAGCTATGCCTCTTGCGATGTGGGTTTTTCATACCCCGCTAGTACACACAGCCATACAGATGTCAAATTCTAGCCTAAGATAGAACATGGAATCAGTTCTGTGATGTGACAAACCCATCTACACTCACTGTGCCACTCAAATCTATGCGCTTTGACACTGGCGACAGATTCCAAAATGCAAGGGCGCCAACCTACAGTGGGAAACACTAGTGTTACCAGGTCCCTTGCAAAGTCAGGAAAATAGAGACAATGAATGAGCACCTTGCTCCTGCTGCACTGAGGAGTAGGGGTTAGGGACAGGACTCTACATAGTCCATCTCAAACTGGGACAACCCCCATGGCAACCCCCGTACAGGCATCCCAGGCACGAGGATACAAAGAGCTTCAGCAGCTCATCTCCTTGGCTCTCAGCTACTGTACCTTTCTCCAGGCAGCCCTGTTCACCACCTGTCCACTAGCCCCCAACTCCGGTCTCCTGGTTGTGTGGAGCAGTGAACATATGCTGGAATGTGTCCAGCTCCCTCTCAGGGGGAATGCTGCAGAGCAACAAATGGGCGCAGACAGGTTCCAACAGGGCAGGGAGACCAGACAACATGCTAGCGCTCGGCTACGGCACACCTTGCCGCAAAAGCCACACAACTCTGCAAAATCCTGGAAACATGCCAAGTTTGCAGCTGCAGCTGTGGAGTCCATGAGGCCCTGACTGAAAGGGGGATCACACCATAGCTCGCCACAGCCTTGGGCGGGCATTGCAGCAGCAGTTTCTGCTTGCCACCCCACTTTTAAGGTTACAGGACTAGGAACATCTTTTAAAATCGAGAGCTGAGATTCTGTATTCCGCAGCAAGCGGCAAATCCCTGGGGCCATCACATGCTTAGGGAAACTGAAGACTGAGGCTTGACCCTGGTCTACCACAAGATTGCCATGTGACCTATGACAAGTTCTCCTGAGGCTTTGGCCATCAGTGTGAAAATGGAAGAGAAGGGGGTTGGTGTACGGGCAGGAAGTGGGTGTGGCCGCACGCAACAGGGGCCCCTGTGCAGAGAATTCTCATCAGTCAGAGGAAGAGAACAGTGAATCTGCAGCATCCCAGCCCCACAGCAGAGCAAGCTGGCGCTGACCCGTTTGGGAGATGCTACATCAGTGAGAAGCAGAGTTCACAGGGAGCCAAGTCAACTTGGGTGCACACTTTACAGGTGCGCTCAGCTTGGGCTGTCCAAAACGAGTGACCTCTGGAAGGAGGCAGGACACTGCTCCCCAGCCAACACTAGACCAACTTTCTAACTTCAGCAAGTTTAGAAAGCTCCTGAGTGGCTTGAATAAAGGCCATAAGAACAGCAGTGCTGGGCTCATTTCCTAGGGGTCTATTTTCACTCCCCCTCCCCCACGCAGCTCAACTTGGGGGCTTGATCCCCCAAGTCTCCTCAGCACATGGCTGATTGCCGGGGGGGAAGAGTATTTCCCTATAAAATCCTTCTCTGCACCCCACCATGGATGGGAGCTGGTAAGAAGTTTTAACACTCCAGTCCTTGAATGGAAGGAAGTTATTTCAGGGCTCAAAATCACCAGCCAGGAAACCAACTGGGGACCAAGCTGTCCCCTACATGCAGAGGCCAAGATTTCTCCTCTGGCTCCTTTGCCTCCCATTACATCTGACTCTTCCACTCCCCATCTCTTTTCATTCCCACTTCAATTCCCAATCTGAGAGCCAGGCCTGGGTTTTCTAGCTACAGCCTACGGTTCCTATAAGTGATGCTCCCTTCAACTCAACACCAGGCCCTCTGCAGCAGCTGCCCTGCTTGCTCCATTAGCTACCTGACCACCTCTCAGGGGCACTGACACAAACTTCCCTGCCCCGCAGCAACTTCCACCTAACCATGCCCAAGAGGGCCAGGAAGGTATCTGGGCTAGTTTTCCTCCAGGAGAGAAAAAGCTTGCTAGATTTCCACCATGCCAAACCTTCAGCGCCACAGGGAAAGGAGTGCTCAGGAAGGGGCTTTTGCCCCAGGAAAAGTCCAATATGGTGAGAGGAGCAGCGACTGCAGCCGACCAGGAATTAGAGGCACCTTTGGGAGCAGGAGGAGGGGAAAATGAACTCCCCCTCCCTGTCTATGGCAAAATCTCAGTGGGAACGGGGCCCATGGTTCACTCCAATTGCAATACACTGAAAATCCATCCTCCCCTTTGGAATTCACCAGCTGCACAAAGTTAAATGCACCAAAGCATGGCTGCCACAAAACATCCCTTTCCTCCCCAAAACTCTCCCCCTACCCCTCTCCCTTCCCAGAGCCAGCCCCCTTCCCTTTTCATTCTGTCATTCACCTCTTTACAGTTATTTGCATAACCACCAGAGCTAGAAACTGATTCTGGAACAAGCCTATGATACAGGGTGGATTCTGCAATTGTGTCTCGAGGACCCTGGCCTGGGTCAGGTACCTGGACTCATGCGGTCATGCCTAGGAGAGGGTACCATTTTCCAAGTAGGGGCTCTAAGGTGACAGTGGCAGCACAGGGTTCATTTCCCAGAGTTCTAGTCTCAGCATGCTGCTCCAAGCACTAATTACTGTCCTTCCAGGGCTGGATGATGCACACTCGTGAACCACAGGCCATATGTGCCCTACAGCTGAGATTGGTCATAACTGTCCGATACCCATGCAGCTGCAACCCTTACTCAGAACCTGCGTCAGCCAACAGGCCTGCTCCTTTCACCATTACCATTAAAGTGTCTTTAGGGAAAAGGTTGCGGCTCGGAACGCGAGGTGCTCCACCAACGCTAATCTGATCCTGGGGTGCCGGCCCACGACGGAACCAACTGCTGATGGCCCAGATGATAAAGATCCTATGAAAGAAAGAGGGGGAGCAAATTAACACTAACATTTTATCCAATCCTTCCAGCCAGAGCCAAACACCCTTTGAATCACATAATGGCGCCAAGCCTTCCGCCGAAGCGAGGACATATCTGCTAGGAGGCTTGTGCGCGCTGTGCAGCCAGCCAACGGTAAGCAAGAGGCTTTTGCTGTTTCTCGCAGTTGCATCACTGTTTCAGACTTACAGCCGGTGGCCAGGAAGATGCTCAGCCAAGACAGGTTCTGAGCCAGTTTAGGATTGCAGACGCCTGCTGATCAACACTAGGAAAAACTGATGAGGTCTGTGCTGGAAATGAAAACTGAAGTATGCTCAGCGCATGCCATCGATACACAGGGCTGGGTCAGGAGAGTGGGGAGAACATGGGCCATTTCACACCTTTGCGAGCCTCATGTGTGCAGAACAAAGACCTAGGCCTACACGCAGGGGGCTGCGAAGGGTGAGAAAGCACCCCCCATATTTTCACAGGTAGGCAAGAGGGGGCTCTGCAGCCGCCTTCCAGCTGTCTGTGGCTCGAGCTCATCCCCCCCACCACACACACACACACACAC
>JANRFK010003594.1:4705664-4716656 GCA_030068395.1 Apalone spinifera | reverse complement strand
GCGGGACACCAGGGGACGGCAGCCGCGGCCGGAGGAGCTGGCTCTCCCGCGGGGTGAGGGGGCGGCGCTGCGGCCGGGGGGCGCTCCGGGACGCCTGCCAGCGGTGGGCAGGGTCAGTGAGGAGGCCCGCGGGGACCCGTTAGGCCTGGGGCAGTGGCCCTGTGTGAGCGAGCGAGTGGGCGGCCCGGGGCATGCGGAAGCCGCGGGGGTGGTGCCGGAGGCTGGCGCTTAAGACCGCGACGGTAACTTTGTGGTCCCGCGGCGCCTCTCTCGTATGAGCCTCGGGACCCTACAATCGCAGCCCGGTGCCGCCAGGCTCCCCTGGCGCTGGCTCTTCGCTTCGGTGCTTGGCTGGGACTTTGTGGGAAGTCTCTCCTTGCTGTCCAAGCGGGGGGAGGAAGAGTGTTGTCTCCTGGGCCAGGGACTTGTGGGGCTCAATTTTCTGGGATCTCCTTGAGCACCTGGCTGAGCCACCTGCTGATTTCCCTGCCAGGTGCTGTGCTGAGGTGCAAGGGGGCGGGACACAAGGCAGGTGGCTGATGGGGTAACGGTGTATCCTGTCTTTTTAGGTGCTGCCCTTCCAGATCCAGGCCTGGCCATGGCCCATACCACGCAGGTCTCCAGTAAGGGAGCTGTGATCTCAGCTGAAGGTAATTCTCTCCCCCTTATAGCTAATAACACTTCTGCCGTGGCTAGCGCTCTCCATGGTCCGAGAATGGTACAGAAATGAGAGAATGAATCTATCCACCATTGCCCCCACTTTACAGATGAGTAAACTGACGTACAGAGTGAGTTCAGGCCATAGGGGAGCGGACGGTAGAGTGAGTTAGTACCCAGGAGTCCAGGCTCCTGGACCTGTGCACATTTATGCCAGCTTTATAAACTCCCATACCTGCACTCTCCTTCCAGCAGGCCTCGCTTGAGCCTATCTGTGGCTCTAGACAACTCATTCTGTGGGTGCTCTTCTGCCTCGCTCCCCACCCTGATCTCCCAAGGGGTCTTGTGGAAAACACACATTTCACTCAGCCCTGCATTTCTATCCTGGTACTGCTGTAGTAGGGCTGTGTTTTCAGGACTGTCCCTTGTGCAGCGCACTGGCTAAAGGAGTATTTCTGCAGCCTGGCATGGTAGTTTCCACCCTCTCTTCTTCTCATCAGCACTTGCTGCTCTGCGCTCTGCCTGCTGGGGGGAACAGGCAACTCTTGCTGATTGAAGGTTCAATTTGCACCTGGGTAACCCACACACCTGCTGAGCATGGTGCTTTGTCCCATGGAGTGGCACTGAGACCACTTACAGAGAGAAAGAATGAGCTTGCTCTACAGCCTTAGCGCAGAGCCAGCTGGTTTAGTTCCTGCAGTAGAAACTCATGCACTTAGCTCCAAAGGTCCCTGCTTTGGGTCCACTGGAGGGTGTCACACTTGCAGTGCAGGCCCAGTGGTTCCAGCAGTCCCACAGGGTTCAAACTGCCATGTTGTTACGATCTCTTAGGGATGTAAAAGAGTAGTCAAGTCATATTCCCGCTCCCCTTACTGCTTCTATATCAGAGTGTGTGTGTGTGGGGGGGGGGGGGGGGGGGGGGACGAGAAGGAAGAGGAGAGAGAGCTGGCTTAAAAGCTGGCTCCCCCCAGCACTGTCTTCCAGTGCCATTTCCCCCCCGCTCTATTAGAGATAGCAGCCCATCTGTGGGGGATCCTAGCAAGAGTTAAGATCCCCCACAGACAAGAGCTTCTTCACTGCAGCAGCTTCTCTTTGGGGGGGCCCCCAACTCTCCACTGGGACTGCCCTGTAGATGGAGCTTCTAGTCCTGGTTTGCGCTGGAACCCAGAACCTACCCCGCTGCAGCTCTGCATTTTAAATGTAACAGGAGCCAATCTTCCTGCGTGCCCAGTTCCTACTACATTTAAATTGCAGAGCCACAACAGGGGTAGCTCCTGGAGCACTCTCCCATATTGACTAATCATGTAGTCGATACAAACTGTATCGACTACATGATGAGCCAATTGTCTGCCTCTTAACATCCTTAATCTCCCTCATGCCATGTGAACTAGGAGCAACCACCACTGTAGAGCTCACCCCAGTATCTTCAGCTGAGTGGGTAACCACTTTTACCCAGCCCCTCTGGCTGGAGGGAGGTGCTGATTTGAGACATCAACATTTAAGCGTCTGAATTAGTAAAAAAACCTCATGCTTTCTTTTTCCTTTACAGATCAATTAGGTGAGTGGACATTGGGCAGTGGGGGTACAGTGACCTCAGGTATGTACAAGCGCTCTAGGCCGGGGGTGGGCAGGTGGCCCATTGGGGTTCTAGGTGTGGTTCACAAGACATTTTGTTTAGTGTTGCCCCCGGTTCTCATCTGTGCAGTTTTTTCCTACTTGTATTACCATAGTGACGTGCCCTGGCTTTTGCATGCATATGAAGTGAGGTCCGTGCTGAATGCACACAACACGGACTATAAACAAAGCACACGCCCTCTCCATTTAAAGCGCTGCTACAGTTCCATCGGCACCTTCTGCAAATTCTAGGTATGCCAGCACAGCGAAACTACCTTATCCCGAGACACCATCTTGGTTACAACCATCTTGTGGCCCATTCACTAGCCTGGGTTGCCCATTGTTGCTCTGCAGCAGAGTGGGCAGGTAACATGCAAGCGTGGCAAAGCAAACCCTGCTATCATTCCCCTGCGCCCTCTTGTTGAAGCCACTTCTAGGGCTTTAGCATTGGACCCAAAGAGCAGGTAAGGGAATACCTGGGAAATGGGTGTGCATACAAGTTAGTAGCTCCAATGGCACATCTCCTGCAGCATTCAGGGAACTCAGTTGTATGCTTCCCAAATCACCCAGGGGCCTGGCAGCTGGGAGAGCAGCAAGAGCGAGCTTTGTCCCACCAAGATGAGAAAAGTGATCTCATGAGTTACCATGCCAAACATCCAGCTTCTACCACTAGGGAAACAGTGGGGCATCCCAGAATATGGGAAAGCAGACATGTAAAGCATGCCTGGCCTTCACCTCTGCTCCTGAGTCAACTTCCTTGCCACAATATGATGTTTGTAGCCAAAAAGCTACTGCCCTGAGCAAATAGCAGCTCTGTGAGAAGGGGGGGGGGGGGCAGTTCTTACCCTGTCACAGGCTCTCTCTTTAAAGCAGTACATGCAATTAAGGAGGCTCGGTCAGCAACAGGGCTAGGACTTAAACAATTAAGTTTAAAAAAAAAAAAAAGCAGTTAATGTCTCTTGAACAGAGGCTCTGACCTAATGGTCAAGCCAAGTGAAAACCAGTGTTCCCTATGAGCTGTGCACTTGTGCAGCCACTCTGATTCCAATGTCACCCAGTTGATTAGCAAAGCACCCACAACTAAGTTTGTGCATCATCAGTAAACACACATTCACACACTGCGGTGCCCAGAACATCCAGTGTATTCTGCACATGGATGGAAAAGATTAGAGGGAACGCTGGTGGAAATTCAGGCATTATTCTCTTAGACCACTGCTTCTCCCTGAGGCCTGGTCCATATGCAGAGTTGAGCAGTTTACCTGAAAGCATGACACACAATGCTGTTTGTGCAGGGACACTTATGTCAAGTTCCCCCTGGTTTAGCTGGCACTGATGCCAGCCATGTTCAGACTGAGGTCTGCACACAGTTGCACCGATGTCTCTAACCAGATAACATCATTGACTCCTAGGGATGGAAGAGACTCAGAGGTTACTGAGTCCAACCACCTGCTAAAAACAAGACTAACCACAACTAAATCATCCTAAGCAGGGCTTTGGCAAGCCAGCTCTTAATGCCTTTAGGAGTAGAGATTCCACCACCTCCTTAGGGAACCATTCTCCTAGGGAAATAGTTTTTCCTAATAGCCAACTGTCACAGTGTAGATTGACCACCACCATGCCTCCTGCCGGTAGCACTGGGAATTAGCTCATATCTACCTGCTGCACAGCTCCTGCTTGGCCTCCCTCTGGTGGGCATCTGTGAGCTCATGTCATGCTCCAGCTCAGACCTGTGTCATTCTTGGATTGCAGGGTCTTCTTCAGGACACTGCCCTCTGGCAGTGCCCACTCCAGTGTCTTTCAGCCCCCTTCCAGGAGAGGGCAGGGCAGGACAAGGCACACTGTTTATCATTCTCTGCATTCTGGAAAGCAGGTTTCTCATAGGGAACCCACAACTCCCCTAGACCCACCTTTGCATCACTGACCCACTGCCACTCTTCATCTAGCCCCTGCCTCAAGAGCAAGCTGCAGTCTGACTTGGCCACTGATCATAGGCAGAGGGGTGGACCTGCAGCCTTTGCCTAGCCTGGCCACAGCCCTAGAACCCTGAGATCTTGCTTCAGGCTAGGCTAATCCCAGCCCAAGTAGCCTCCTGTTCCCCAGCTAGAGTCTCTCTGTCTCCCCCTTGGAGCCCTTAATTATGTAGCCCTAGCTGGGTCCTAATTGGCTACTATCTGCCACAGCTGTGGGCTTTGCTCTCCACCCTCTCCCAGGGCTGGTTTTCACCCTTAAAGGGCCAGTGCGGGGCAGATGCCCTGTCACACCAACCTAAATCTCCCTCACTGCAGTTTGAGACATCGCACCACATTCTGCCATCCATCACTACTGAGAACAGCCTCTCTCCACCCTCTTTGGAACCCCCCTTCAGGAAGCTGAAGGCTGCTCTCAGATCCCCCCCTCACTCTTCTTTTCTGCAGACTAAACAAGCCCAAATTCCTCAGCCTCTCCTCATAGGTCATGTGCTCCAGCCCCCCAATCATTTTCGTTACCCTCCACTAGACTCTCTCCAGTGTGTCCACATCCTTTCTATAGTGGGGGGCCCAGAACTGGACGCAATACTCCAGACGTGGCTTTACCAGTGACGAATAAAGGGGAATAATCACTACCCTAAATTTGCTGGAAATGCTCCTACTAATGCACCCCAATATACCATTAGTTTTCTTGGCTACAAGGGCACACTGTTGACTCATATCCAGCTTCTCATCCACTGTCATCCCCAGGTCCTTTTCTGCCTAAATGCTGCTTAGCCAGTCGGTCCCCAGCCTGTAACAATGCTTGGGATTATCCCGTCCCAAATGCAGGACTCTACACTTGTCCCTGTTGAAACTCATCAGATTTCTTTTGGCCCAATCCTCCAATTCGTCTAGGTCACTCTGGACCTGATCTCTGCCCTCCAACATATCCACCTCTCCCCCTAGCTCAATGTCATTTGCAAACTTGTTGAGGGTGCAATCCATCCCCCCATCCAGGGCATTAATAAAGATGTTGAACAAAACCGGCCATAGAACTGATCCTTGGAGCACTCCACCTGATACCGACCGCCAGCCAGACATCGAGACATTGAGCCTGACAATCTAGCCAGCTTTCTATCTGCCTTATAGTCCATTTATCCAATCCCTACTTCCTTAACTCACTGGCAAGAATACTGTGGGAGACTGTATCAAAAGCTTTGCTAAAGTCAAGGTATATCACATCCACAGGGCCTTCCCTGTGTCCACAGAGCCTGTTACCTTGTCATAGAAGGCAATCCGATTGGTCAGGCAGGACTTGCCCTTGGTGAATCCATGCTGACTATTCCTGATCACTTGCCTCTCTTCCAAGTTCTTCAAAATGGATTCCTTGAGGATCCCCTCCATGATTTTTCTAGGCACTGAGTTGAGGCTGACTGGTCTGAAGTTTCCTGGATTGTCCTCCTTCCTTTTTTAAAAGACGGGCACTACATTTTCCTTTTCCCAGTCGTCTGGGGGTTCCCCCGATCTCCACGAGTTTTCAAAGATAATGGCCAAAGGTTCTGCAATGACATTTGCCGACTCCCTCGGCACCCTTGGATACATTAGTTCCGGCCCCATGGATTTGTGTATGTCCCACTTTTCTAAACAGTTCCTAACCTCCCTGGAGGGCTGCCCACCTCCTCCCCGTGCTGTGCTGCCTAATGCAGCAGTCTGGGAGCTGACCTTGTCTGTGAAGACAGAGGCAAAAATACTTTTTAGCCAAACTGGTGTGACAGTTCCATAGATGCCAAGGGCAGAAGGCCGCATGGAGGTTGTGTAGTGTGCTGTATACTACAGACCAGAGACTGCAAGGCATGCTAAAGCTGCTGGCAGATCCGACAGGCAGCTGCAGTGAGGGAGGTATCTAGGTATTGGGACAACGGAGTGGGCAGGCCAGCCGACTGGCTAAGGGACCTGGGGGCTAGGACTGTGGGCAGGCAGGCCTAGAGGGTAAGGCATCTGAGCTCTGCAGGGCTGGGAGGGAGAGCCAATCAGGTGAGGTGCTGGGCATCAGTGCTGTGTGGGGAGTGGGCTGATCAGGTCAGATGCCTGCACTAGGGCTGTGTGGGGAGGGTAGGCCCATCAGACAAGATGCCTGGGTGCTAAGGGTGCTGGGAGGCCAAGGCACCTGGATGCCAGGGCTGCACGGATGGGGAGATGCCTGAACACCAGAGCTGCAGGAGGTGAGGGGCCCCATCAATTGAAGTGCCAGGATGGCTGGTGGGCCGATCGGGTGAGGCGCTTGGCCCCAGGGCTGGGGGAAGGGCGGGCCGATCGGGTGACATGCCCACGTGCTGGGGCTGCAGGCAGAATGACCTAATGCGTGAAGGGAGGATGGACGGGGAGATGCCTCGGCAGGTGCTGGGAAGATTCCCTGACATCCGTGGAAAGTGACCTTAGCGGCTGCTCTGTCTGCCATGACGCGTGGCCAGGGCACACCAGGACAAAAGTGTTCCTGTTCTCCGGAAAGTGGGAAGGGGAGGGAATTCCCCACCACTGACTGTCACACACACACACACACACACACACACACTCTCTCTCTCTCTCTCTCTCTCTCTCTCTCTCTCTCTCTCTCTCTCCCCTGCCCCCCCCTTTCCTCCTCCTCCCTGGGCAGACCGTGTTCCCTACATAGCCCAAATCCCAGCTGCTCCTGCTCCATGCCCCTGCTGTTTGCAATGACCCCCCTCCCCCTTCTTCGTCTCCCTAGCCTGGCCTGCTGCCGGACCCATTCCCAGGGCAAGCAGCAGCCTAACTTTAGCCCCCTGCTTCGCTGCAGCCCATTCATCCCTGGCAGACTGACCTGCTGGCTGTGTGGTCCCAAGAGAAGCCTGGTGTAGCATCCCCCTGAGGAGCAAACTACGGGGCAGTTGGCCCTGGCTTGCCCTGGCTCCCTCTGCATGTGGCCTGAAGGAAGCTGGGCCAGCTCCTCTCTCTGCTCCCACACCTGGCAGGGAGGGGGAGAGAGGCACTTCCTAAAGGCCACAATGCCTGCTCAGCAGGGAGCCTGCTGCCCAGGGTTAACCCCGCAGCCTCAGCCTGCAGTCTGCTGCCTTTCTCAGCCCCCTCTGCTGGGATCCACCCCCTGTCCACCCAGGGGCTCCCCTGAGCTCCAGAGTGGGAGCTTCATCCCCCCTGTGCCCATCAGTGCTGACCGGAGCTGCCAGGGTCCCTTTTCGACTGGACATTCCAGTTGAAATCCAGACCCCTAGCAGCCCTAGGGCCAGCCCATTCCCTGGCCTCACCCTCTGGCTCTACCTGTCCTGCAGACATCATCGAAGAGTTAATTAAGGAGGATGGATTCCAGCCAGAAGCCCTGTCCTTCCTCTCCAAGGCCTCTTCCAAGGGCACCGCCAAGCTGGTGCCCAGGGGCTCAAACCCAGCCACACCCACAGGGATTCTGAGGCTGGTGGAGCCTACAGGGCCAGGCCCACTGCAAGGTGGCTCGGCCTCCTTTGGCAGTGCCCATCCTGCCAGCGCCCATCCTGACGCGCCGCTGGACCCTCGGCCTCCCCTGCTCTCGCAGAGCCTCAGTGGCTTGCAGCTGACGCCCAGGCTGGTCCCCAGGGGGACGGCTCCCTCCCCTGCCAGCAGGCCCCACTGGGCTGTGCCTACACGCTCACCGAAGGAGCCGCTGGAAGACATGCTGGAGCCTCCCCGGCTGGTGATCATCGAGCAGCCGAAGCAGCGGGGGATGCGCTTCCGCTATGAGTGTGAAGGCAGGTCGGCCGGCAGCATCCTGGGCGAGAACAGTACGGATGCCAACAAGACCCTGCCAGCCATCGAGGTGAGCGGGGCGGGGAAGGGGCAGGGCCAGGGCCAGGACAGAGGTGGATGTGAAAGTTCTTCTCCACACCTGACGTGACCGGTGCTTGGCTCATGTTTTCAGATCTGCCCCATCCGTGGGACAGAACAGGGCAACTGACCCCAGCCCTGCACTTTGGGGGGGACCCCTGTGCTTCAGGGGAGCATGAGGTCCAGGGCAGCTGGGGGGCCCGGTGCCAATAGCAGCGAGTGACCAAGCGCCAGCCCAGCTGCCCCGCTCCACTCCATCATACCCCGGCGGCTCCTGGAGTTGCGTGGAGGGGGGGTGGAAGCCAAAAAGAGGTGGGGCGGGCCATGGGGGGAAGAGTAAAAGGGGGGCCAGCTGGACTGCTTTCTGCTGCTGGTGCCAGACTCCCGCTAGTCCCCCAGGCTGCCTTGGACCACGTGTCCCCCTGAAGCGCAGGGCCTGGGCCACTTGCCCCGGGCTGTCCTAAGGAAGGGACCGCTCTGCATGGACCTGGTCTGCGCTCCAACAAACATACGCCCATGGTAGTGCTCCCCGCCTCATAGGAGAGGGGGGTACAGGAGGCTTGCCCCTCTCCTCTCTCTCTCCCTGGCTCTTGGCACCCCACCGAGGTTGGGGGGTGGAAGAGATACCCAGGGCCCTGGGTGCCCATGCGACAGTCACGGCACCGGCTGTAGTGCTGGCACCGGAGGGCTTGGAAGGGTCTGGGACTGCCAAACCCTGCCTCTCTGTGCATGGCCCTGCTGGTGGGCTCAGGGCCCTTCGTTCGTGTGTTTTGTTGCTGTTTCGTGCGGCGGCAGTCAGGACCCCGGCCTGGGCAGCCCATTGGGTGCAGGGTCGCTCACCAGCTCTGAGCAGCCAAGAGGAGCAGTCTTGAGCCCTGCCCCCGGGGCAGAGGGGTGGGTAATTTACTGGGCAGGTTATTTACACACTGAACCCCGGGCTTGCTCTCCTGCCCCCCTGGCGTGGTGGAGGCCTCCCAGCATGGGCCTGGCACTGAGCAGGTGCCGTTTCCCCAGCTGCTGAACTGCCAGAAGATCCCCGAGGTGAAGGTGGTCGCCTGCCTGGTGTGGAAGGACTGGCCCCACCGCATCCACCCTCACAGCCTGGTGGGGAAAGACTGCAGCAACGGGCTCTGCGAGATCACCCTGAGGCCCCAGGCCAACCCCAAGCACAGGTACAGGGCCTGCCTCAGCACAGGGGCTCCAAGGGCCATCTCCGGCGGGGGGCGGGGCAGGGCAGGTGTGGCAGCTCCATGCTGGGCCGAGGCCAGGTTATGAGCTGGCAACTCGTGGGGATGCCCCACTGTTCCCAGCTGGATTCCCTCTAAAGGGCTTTGAGGAATGTGGCCAGGTGGCTTCAGGGTTCGGGGTTATTCCCCAGAATGCTCCCCCCATGATCTCCCCTCCCCCCATGTGATCAATACCCCGTGTCCCTTGGGGCACAATGGGATGTCTGCAACTACATCAGCTGAGCCACCCCAAACCTCTCCTTTATTTCGACATCAGAACAGCCAGCCTGGGTCAGACCAAAGGTCCCTCTAGCCCAGTGTCCTGTCTGCCCACAGGGCCCAGTGCCAGGTGCCCCAGCGGGAATGGACAGATAATCACCAAGTGATCCCTCCCCTGTCGTCCACTCCCAACTTCTGGCAAACCGAGACTAGTGCGGGGGGGAAGAAACTGAGGCCTGTGGGCCACATGCAGCTGAGGCAGCTGGCATGGGGCCCTGGGGTGCATCACACCTTTCAGTCCAGCCTCTGAGCTGCCCCAGGGAACGGGGCCGGGACCAGTGTCCCCTCTGATCTTTTCCATCCACGTGCAGAATATTTTTTCGGTGCACTGAGGCGGTTGCAGATGTGCACCACCAGTAGAAACAAAAAACCTCCCTGCAGGCGCTCCGCTAATCAGTTGGGTGTTGTTTGAACCTCTCCTGAGTGGCCGCACAGGTGCTCAGCTACAAGAAACACTGGTTGGGACAGCCCTGTCGGGAGAAGCAAGCCCAGCTCCTACAAAGCATGTTGAGCAGGGCCCCTCTTCCCCCTCCCCGGCGACCTCAGCTTCCCCATTGCCTGGGTGGCGTGGTTGCCATACCACCAGCTCCAGTGCTGTGGGTAGCACAGTTGGTGGCAGGGAGCAGATGGGCTTGAATAGGTGCAGGGGTTCTAGGGGAGAGGGGGCATCAGTGGGAGGGAGCAGGGGAAGTTGGATAGGAGGCCCTGGGGAGGCAGTTGGGGGTGGGGAACAGGAGTGATTGGGTGAGGGCAGGTGTTCCTGGGGAGGGCAGTTGGGGATTGCATAGAATTGGGAGCTGGGCCACACCTGGCTGTTTGGGGAGACACGGCCTCCCCAAGCCTTCGCTATCCAGTGCTCCATACAATTTCCGAACCCAGAGGTGGCCCTCAGGCCAAAAAGTTTGCCCACCCCGAGGCTAGTGACACCATTCCTGCCTGTCCTGCAGAAGGCCACCATCCATCCTCCTGTGCCCCAAGCAACTTGTTAACCTCATGCGACCAACAAGGTTTCTGCCATGGTTCTGGCCTGGTGACAGACCAGTCCTCTCCCTGCCCTGGAAGGGCTGGAGTCAGCCCGCACCATGCGGAAAAACTGCCCCTCGCCCAGCAGTTCGCAACCAGGGCTCCAGAGTCCCTGGGGGGCCATGAGCAGGTTCCAGGAGCCTGCCAAGTAGGGCCAGTCTTAGACTAGCTGGGACTCTGCACAGAGAGCCAAAGCTCCCGTGCGTGGGCTAGAAGCCCGGGGCCCTGAGCCTCACCACCAGGACTGAAGCTGGATCCTTAGCAACGTCACTTCACGGGGCCCCTTTGGCCGGGGGGGCCTGGGCTGCTGCCCTGGCTCTGGTCCGCAGAAAGCAGTTGGTGCGGCACAGCTGGGCCGGGGAGTTTTTCTAGCATGTTGAGGTGGGGTCAGAGTTGCACCTGGGGGGGGGGGG
>JANRFK010003594.1:4683372-4694477 GCA_030068395.1 Apalone spinifera | reverse complement strand
GGCAGGGCCCCTCCCCCCGTGTGGGGCGGGTAGGGTCTGGGGGTGACGGGTGCTGGGTGCGGCCCATTATTCCCTCTCATTTTCCCTGGTGTGTGTAGAGTGTGTCTCTTAGGCACACAGATGAGGAGGTGATATGTGAACACATCACACCTCCCCATTGGTGCACCTCACAACATTATTGGAGGGGTGCTGAGCCCTGGGTCAGAGGGTTGAGGTTCTGGGGGGAGGAGTGGGGATGAGGGGCTCAGGGTTGGAGCAGGGGGTCGGAGGAGTGTGGGGTCAGGCAGATTATGGGGCCAGAGATGAGGACTTTTGGGTGCAGGTTGCCCTGAGGTTTTGGTGGGGAGAGAGAATTTCATCCATCCTCAGCTTTCACTCCCATCAGCAGCAGCACCTGGGCTATGAAGAGAGGCCTCTCTGCTGCAGCAGCTCCAGAGCTGGGGCTGCAGGATAGATGCTTCTCTGCTGGCCTTGGCAAACCCAGGCTGGAGCTGAGGAACGGGCATCTCCTCCTCCTCTCCCACCCTGTGTGTTGCAGGTCTAGGTTGGAGCTGGGCACCTTTTCTGAGCAGCAGGACTGGGCTGTGCTGGGGCCAAGGGAAAGAGGCATCCCTGCCGCAGACCTGAGCATCTCTGCAGTGCTTAATAGACTGCTGTATAGCTGAGCAGCAATTTAGGCATCCCCTCCTCTTGGTGTAGGATGGGGCTTCTCAATAGCTTTGTGCAATTATATAAACTGGATGCTCATTCTTTTTTCTTAGCTCCCCCCCCCCCCCCCCCCCCATGAGACAAACTTTTGTCACAGCTGGGCCACAATTGTTTTTCTGCATGTAAAAGCCAGGCTGGCATTAAGGGGTAGCAAGCAGGTGGTTGCCCAGGGCCCCAAACCAATTCTCAGACTTTGGCTTCAGCCCTCAGAGGGAGGGTTTCAACTTTGTGCCCTGGGGCCCTGTGAGTCTAATGCCCAAATTGTTGGTGGACCCACTGAAAGCTGCTTGTGACACCCCCTCCCTCCCCAGGGAGCCTCAGACTCCTGATTGAGAACTACTGATAGAAATAAAAGAACAAGGAAGACAGAGAGTGGGTCACTGTGCGGTGTGAATGGGGAGAAGACTAAAGGTAATCTAGGTATGTTCCTAACATGTTTTACTTCAGTTTTCAATAAGGATTGTACCTTGGAACATGGTCAGGCATATGCTTGGGGAGACTGTCCTGGAAAGCACTTACTTTGAAAAGGATTGGGGTGTTGTGTGAGCTAATCAACTGAACATGACCTCACAGTGTGATGTTATGGCCAAAAGAGCAAATGCATCGCTGGACCATACAGGCAGGGAAATGTGAAATAGGAGTAGATAAGTTTTTTACCTCTGTGGTACTGGTGTGACAATTGCTGGAATCCTGTATCCAGGTCTGGTGCCCACAATTCAAGAAGGATGTTGATAAATCAGGGAAGGTACAGAGAGAAGCCTCGAAAACAACTGAAGGATTAGAAAATATCCTCAAGGAGCATTATTGATTTATTACAACAGAGAACGTTAAAGGGTGACATGATCACAGTCTGTTTATATGGGGAACAAAAAATTTAATAATGAGCACTTAAGTCTAGCAGTCCAAGGTATAACATGATCCAGTGCCTGAAAGCTGAAGCTAGAAAAATTGAGATAAGAAATAAGGTTTTAATTTTTTACAGTGAGAGTAATTAGCCAATTTATCAAGGATTGTGGATCTCCGTCAGTAGTAATTATTAAATCAAGGGTGGCTGTTTTTCTCAAAAATGTGCTCTGGGTATTGTTTTAGGGAAGTTCTCTGGCCTTTGTTTTATAAGATGTCAGGTTATGGTCACAGTGGTCCATTTTGGTATTGGAATGCATGAATAACAACGAGGAGTCCTCTGTTACCTTAAAAACTAACAGATTGATTTGGGCATAAATTTGTGTGGATAAAAAATAGATATGTAACTGGCTATTTAACTAGTCACTCTCCTCCTCCCTCTCCTCCCTCCCCCCACCTTTAACAGAGGCAGCAAGGTGGGGGAGCGGGAGTCACTGCTTGGGGGAGCTGACTTAAAGCACAGTGGAGGACCGGGCATGAGCTGGGAATCAGCTGTCCGACCTCGTGCCTGGTCCCCCGCTGTGCCTCTGCCTTTTAAATGTAGTAAGAGCAAGGCAGCTGTTACTATGTTTAAAAGGCAGAATCACAGCAGGGTTAGCTCCTGGGACCGGAAAATTCCTTTGACTACTCGATTACCTGATTAAATAAAATGTAACATCCCTAGTAAAAAAAAAAAACCATTGTCAGATACATAGATGCATTTGACAAAGTGCTTTTTACCCACGAAGGCTTATGTCTAAATCAATCTGTTAATCTTCAAGGTGCCACAGGACTCCTTGTTTTTGTAGATTCAGACTAACATGGCTACCCCTCTAAGACCTGAATTAATAAAGGTATTCAGTAGTGTTGATGTCAAGACAAATCTTTGAGGAACTCAGCTAATACTTTTCTTTCAGTCTGATAGTTCGTCTTTCAGCATATGCCATTGTCTTCTCCCTCTAGCCAGTTCCTTAGCCAATGCTTGTACTGATTAGGGATATTTAAAAGTTGTTTAATAAAGGTAACTGCTAAAAATTTTAGTGGTTACACGTGCTGCGATCTCTGCAGTATAAATCTTAAATAAATTTCATGCTACAAGAGCCCACAGTGAAGTCTCCCACATTAGCAGAGCTGCCAGCTCTGTTCCCGGGGAAGCGGCTTTGCTGCCACAGCAAAGCCACTTCCCTAGAAGCAGGGCAGTTTAATTGATAACAATAATGGATAAACATCAGCTTAAATGCTAGCAGCCCTAGTACTGATGCCCATCTTCCTTAATTTAACTAATACTGTACCTAACAGGAAATTACCATGTGCTTTGAGGGTTAGGTAAATTAAATCTACTTCAGTTCCCTTATCTAAAAATGGATTATTTTCTCAATGAAAGATTTCAGATTAGTTGAGCACGATCTACCTTTGGGAACCCATATTGCATTACATCCCCTTCTCCGTTTGCCTCTAGGAATTTAATGATTGTGTGCTTCATAATTCAAAGATGCACATTCTATTGAAGTCAGACTGACAGGTCTGTAATAGTCCAGATTTTTTTCCTTTCTCAAATATAGATAAAATGTTAGCCGTTCTCTTGCTCTATGATGCTACCCATACGTACATGCAGTTAATAAAAATTCCTGCTGCCAGATTAACTCACCCGCCAGTTCTTGCAGTATTATGGGAGGGAAACTATCCAGTCCCACTGATTTGAGAGCACTAAGCTCTTTAAGATTTTGTTCCACCTCAGATGTTTTAATTTCAATTTCTAAACACTCATTTCCATCAACTCTGTTGCCTTCATGGTGTGTTTTATTATTTGTTGTTATTTTTCAAAGAGATGTTATTAAGGACACAAGTGCAACTAGCCTACTGCATAGGAAAGATAGGAAGCAGGGCAAGAGACCACATTGTCTTAACCAAGAGATTTTCAATTATCTAATACAAAAAATGGAAACCAGGTCAGAGTATAAGAAATGAATATAAACAACAACAGCCATATGGAGGGACAAAATTAGAAAAGCCAAGACACACACTGAATTAGCTAGAATCATAACCACATTTTAACGTCCTTAGTTACGCTTTATCAGGCTAATTGTATAGTCAATAGCATTGTTCTGGAGAGCCGCAGCCGGAGCTAGCTCGAGCTGGGACTGAGCAGTTCCAGCTCATGCCGGCTCCAGGAGCCACCCACACTGAGGCTCTGCATTTTAAATGTAGTAAGAGCCGTTGGGCTCTTATTGCATTTAAAATGCAGAGGTGCAGCAATCCGCGCAAGCTGGGACTGCGTGGTCCTGGCTCACACTTGAGTCCAGTGGTCCCTGTTCACGGCAGCCAGCCCTGTCCGCCACAAACGGGCCAGTACAGGAGCAGCCTCTGTTCGCAGTGACCCTGGCTGCCGTGAACAGGGGCTACTTCTCAGCAGCCTCCCCTATTCCCCCTTCTCCCCTGCCTCTGATAGCCCTGCTGACCCCACATTCCCACTTCAGCCTTTGAAATGTACAAGAGCCCCACAGGAAGTAAGGTGATGGGAAGTGACTTCAGGAAACCCCCAAGATGTGACCGCCTGAGTTGTGACCCCTGCACTTAACCATTTTTGTAAGTGCGGAAGGGGCTGAAAACCCCCGACTTACGTCCTCAGCCCGCATTTACGATGATGCACAACGCCTATCGTAAATGAGGGTTCGAGTTACAGCACTCCCGACTTGCAACACTTCCCCAGGAACCGATCACATTGCAAGGTGGGGGCTGCCTGTATTCCCATCACTACTTAACTATCTGATAAGCTTATGCTTAGGGCTGACTCCTCAAAGCAGCAGCCCGACCTGCTGCTGCTGTCACTGCTTAGTTCCTGGTAGAGCAGAGTTTCTTTTCTTTTCCAGGAAGTTTTTGGAGAATGTTGGGGATACCTTCTTGGTACAAGTGCTGAAGCATCTGAGCAGGGGCCGTGCGCAGCTTGACCTGCTGCTCACAAACAGGGAGGAACTAGTAGGGGACGTAGAAGTGGGTTACCACCAGGGAAGCAGTAATCATGAGATGGTCAGGATCCTGAAATCTACCAAAGGAAGAAAAGAGAGTAGTAAAATACACACCCTGGACTTCAGAAAAGCAGACATTTTTATTAATGACCTAGATGAGGGGATGAATTACACCTTCAACAAGTTGGCGGATGGCATTAAGCTAGGGAGAGAGGTAGACAGGGTCCAGAGTGACCTAGACCTATTAGAGAATTGGTCCAAAAGAAATCTGATGAGGTTCAACAAGGACAAGTATAGAGTCCTGCACTTGGGAAGGAAGAATCCCAAGCATTGTTATAGGCTGGGGGCCAAATGGCTAAATAGCAGTTCTGCAGAAAAGGACCTGCGGATTACAGTAGTTGAGAAGCTGGATATAAGTCAACCGTGTGCCCTTGTAGCCAAGAAGGCTAATGGCATATTAGGGTGCATTAGGAGGAGCATTGCCAGCAGATCTAGAGAAGTGATTATTCCCCTTTATTCAGCTCTGGTGAGGCCACACCTGGAGTATTGTGTCCAGTTCTGGGCCCCCCACTATAGAAAGGATGTGGACACATTGGAGGGGGTTCAGTGGAGGGTGACCAAAATGATTAGGGGGCTGGAGCGCATTAGGAGAGCCTGAGGGATTTGGGTTTTAGTCTGCAGAAGAGAAGACTGAGGGGGATTTGATAGCAGCCTTCAATCTCCTGAAGGGAGGTTCCAAAGAGGATGGAGAGAGGCTGTTCTCAGTAGTGACGGATGGCAGAACAAGGAGCAATGGTCTCAAGTTACAGTGGTGGAGGTCTAGGTTGGATATTAGGAAAAACTATTTCACCTAGGAGGGTGGTGAAGCACTGGAATGGGTTCCCTAGGGAAGTAGTGGAGTCTCCATCCCTAGAGATTTTTAAGTCTCAGCTTGACAAAGCCCTGGCTGGGTTAATTTAGTTGGGATTCGTCCTGCCTTGGGCAGGGGGCTGGACTTGATGACTCCTGAGGTCTCTTCCAGCTCTGTGATTCTATGATTGTGCCCACAGCCTCCTAGGCAGTGATTGGGGCAGGGTGGGGGGAACAAAGCAGCAGCCCGTCTCCTGGGGTAACAAGGAAGCGTTGGGTGTGGCCTCTGCCCCCTCTTGAGCCACAAATGCTGGAGAAGCAGGCAGCTGGTGTGAGATCCCCACTTTCACAGGGGCAGTGAGGTTTAGGCTTTCAGCGTCAGCCCTTGTAAAGCAGGTGGCAGGCTTTGGCCACTTACTGTGTGGGGCTTTGGGCTTTAGATTTTGACTGCACAGCAGCAGCCCTCCATTCCTTGGACAGTGGGCTTCAGGGCCATTCCCCCCCCCCCCACTCCTTATCTCCCCTGGCCCCCACTGCCTCCTTACTCGTATCCCCATTCAAGGCTTAATTTGTCCCCCACCTTGCCAGGACTGAGTGAGTCTGCTGTGAAAAATGATATTTCTACATTTGTTAATGTCACTTTTCACTGCCTCCCACCTAGCTAACAGGCCTGCTGCTGTTAAAAGTGTCATTAACAGAACGTACCCCTACCACGTTCCACACAACCAGACTTACTTGCTCACAAGTCTAAATAACCCCACCCCACAACAAAAAAAAGAGGGGGTGGGGCAAAGCAAATAACAAAAAAGACAAGAACATTCAAAGCACCTTGTTGGGTTTCTTCTCTGTAAACAATAGAAACAGCTGTATATTATTACTGAGACTGCAAAACCCCCTATGATTTATGCATGTGCACATATGTTGTTTTCTAAAATTAAGTATTTTAGGAAAAAATGTCGCAGTGGCTTAAGCACGAGTTAGTGGCCACACTCTGAGGCCACCAACATTTTTATTGTGAGATTCCCTGAGAGACGAAAAGCTTCCTAATTGCCAACGTGGTTAAACACTGCAATAAAACGTCTCAACAGGTTGTGGAATTTCCATCCCTGGAGATTTTTAAGAGCAGATTAGAGAGACAATGGTCAGGGATGGTCTAGATAATACTTTTTGGTCTATAAAATCATGACAGGTGTGGAGAAAGTGAACAAAAAAAACTTATTTACTTGTTTCCATAACATAAGAACTAGGGGTTGCCAAATGAAATTAATAGGTAGCAGGATTAAAACAAATCAGAGGAAGTATTTCTACATGCAGCACACAGTCAACCTGTGGAACTCCTTGCCAGAGGTATGAAGATTAGGACTTTAGTCAGATTAAAAAAAAACCCTAGATAAACTCATGGAGGACAGGTCAATCAATACTTAACAGCCTGCATGGGTGGAATGGTGTCCCGAGCCTCTGTCTATCAGGGGCTGGAAAGGGCGACAGGAGAGGCATCACTTGATGATTCCCTGTTCTGTTCACTCCCTCTGGGGCACATGGCATTGGCCATTGTTGGATGACAGGATCCTGGGCTGGATGGACCTTTGGTCTGACCCCGTCTGGCCATTCTTATATGAATCAGAAGAGGGCATCAAGGCTGAAGAGCCTTGTCCCCTACCCTACCATAAGCAACCCCATCATACAATCACCTCACTTCATAGGCGTGTAGGACCAGAAGAAATGGCTTTTTTGACTGCTTCTGCACATTGAATGGATGTTCTCAGAGAACTACCCACAATGACTCCAAGATCTCTCTCTGGAGTGGAAATAGCTAAATGAGTCCCTGTCATTGTATCACATTCCTAAAAACTTGTGCATCAGGACTTCAACCAACTGTGCACTGGAGACAGGAAGGGGTTTTCTTCAAAGTATTCTCAGTTTTTTCCCTCCTTCCTTTGACACGTGGGAAGGGGGTATTGGGTGAGGGAGGCACCAAGCATTCCTTCTGAAGTATTGGCTAGCTGGTTCTTGCTCACATGCCTGGGGTCTGACCAGTTGCCCTAGATGGGGCAAAGAAGAAATTTTCCCCTAGGTTGGAGTGGCAGGAGCCTTGGAGTTTTTCCATCTTCCTCTGCAGCGTGTGGGTGTTGGACTCTTGCTAGGATTACTTGAGGGGTGTCTCATAATTATTTCCCTGCCGTTGTGGGTGCCTCTCAGTCCTGTTTTCTGCCTGTGACACACAATAATCTAGTCTCCTGTGGGCTGTAGTGCTTAGGTCTAATTTTGGTTGTTGGGTTTTGTGGTGTTGGTGGTCTGTGATGCACAGGAGGTTAAACTAGACCATCTGGTATGGTGGTCCTTTCTGGCTTTAAGACCTACGGGTGCTATTGCTCCCTTCCACCAGTGTGGTGGGAGATACGGGGTGCTAGTGTCTGTCTACCTGCATGGTGTGGGGCAGGATGGGGGGATTGCCAGTTTGAGGGCTCTACCTCTTCATGTCAGGCAGGAAATAGGGCAAAGGAGTGTTGGTGTTTGGACATTCCCTTCCAGGTGTCTAGGTGAAAGCTATTTATCTTTGATTTATGCCTTTCTTGTGTCCTTTTCATGCAGGAGCTTGTCAGCTTCTTCAAGGAGAAGATCAGCCAGGCGTGATGTAGCTGCTGCCTCTCTTGGATTGGGAATATTCCTTCAGTAGGTCCATTGACGGTGAGGAAACCCCTCTGCCCTTGACCCTCAGGCTAGAGATGGCAAACATGGAGCTGGGCACCTGGGAAGTTCCCTTGTAAACTTGGGGTCGAAACAGCAACAAAGACTATTCAGCCAGTTGAGCTCCTGGCTTGCCTGACTCTCCTCGTGTCTTGGCCGTGATGTTGGGGGTGAATGTGAACTCCTTGCAGAGCTGGAAGAACTCCTAGCCTGTTTCTGCAGCTCAGGTTGGAGGGAGCCCATTTACTGGGGTCAGTTGGGTGGTTCTGATGAATTTGTGCAGATCTCCTGCACACAACGTGTGTCCCCTCAAGGGAGGGACCCCAGCCTTTGCTCTGTTTATTGTAGCCAGGCATTGTGTCTGTCCAGATCCCTGACCTGCCGCATCTCTTCCTTTAGGATCCTCTTCCCTCGGTTCGTGGGCTGTGCTGAGCAAGGGTGCTCCCAGGTCTCTACATTGCTGTTTTGTGAGTATCCTCACTCCCCAGCTGGTTCCCCCTCTGAGGTGTCTCTTGTGTTTATTCCCCTGTTGGGCTGGGCACTCAAAGTATCTCTGCAGAAGGGCTGGGTAATGTTCAGAGGGTGAAGAAGGACCTTCTGAGCATGTGGTATGAAGTGAACGGAAAGGGAGTTAATGGTGCTTTTCAGTCCCTTGCTTCCAGCCCAGAGCTTTCGGGGCTTGTCCTGATGTGGGTGCAGCCTACGTCTGCAGGCCATCTTTGGGGTGTTTACGATGCAAGCACCTGTCTGGCTTGCACTCAGCCTTCAGAGCAAGGAGTGCCCAGTAGCCTGGGCTGTGGGAGTCCTGGAGTCAATTCCTGCTCCTATCACAAACATCTCATCTGATCCTGGACAAGTCACTTAGTCTCTCTGGGGCTCTGTGCAGTGGGGGTAATAATCCCAGCCTGCCTCACTAGAGCATGAGGATAAGTACATTAGATACTGACGTAACCCTGGATGAGTAGACATTCTTGCTGCCCCCACTCGCTCCCTCTCATGGGGTATTTCCTTGGGATTAGCTGTCTCTATGCTAAGATGTTTTTCTCCTTTTGTTTCCCACCTCTCTCTCTAATCTCGGTGCATTATCTTGCTGCCCCATCGGCGCTCCCACTTCCTCCCCGCTTGGTGGTCTGTGGTGTGCAGTAACCTCACTGCCGCAATGCCCTTCCAGCCTGACTGGCCAGTCTGAGCCAAGAAGTTGTTTTCACCCGCTCAGCTAGAGACTAAATAGACCCCACAGTGCAGTTATTGCCAGAGGCTAGGAGTAGATGACAGGAGGGATGGCTGCAGAACTGCCTATTCTAGTCATTCCCTCTGAAACGCTGGCATTGGCCACTGGCAAAAGATAGGATACTGGCCTAGGTGGACCATTGGTCTGACCCAGTCTGGCTTTTCTTAGCTCAGCCCGCTTCTCCAGGATGCTCTGACTCTCCTATTCACGGCCCTTGCCTGACACTATCCTCCATGCACTTTGTCCTAAAGACTTGGGCTCTTGGAGTCTCTGGGTGGGTGCCATGAAGCAGATTTTCCTTTGTTTATTATGGTCTCTCATACCCTCTCTGTCTCGATCCTGGAATGAGGAGCGCAGCATGGTGCTTTTCTATCCTAGAATATTTAGCCTGGCCTACACTACACACTTACATCGGGTATAACTGTGTTGCTCAGGAGTGTGGAAAATCTTGCCCTGCCCTCCGTGTGATGCAGTTATACCAACCCACCTTCTGGTGTACACAGCGCTATATCAATGAGAGGGCTTCTCCTGTCAACACAGCTACCGCTTCTTGGGGAGATGGAGTAGCTGCACCAACAGGGAAACTCTCCCATCAATGTAGATTGGGGTAGGCAAATACCAGCCTCTGCAAGTACGGGCAATTGCAGCTCTCATTGGTTGGGAATGGCGATTTGCAGCCAATGGGAGCTGCAGGAAGTAGCATCCCAGTCCATACTGCTTCCTGCAGCTCCTGTTGCTTGGGAACAGCAATCTGCCACCAATGGAAGCTGCAGTCGCCCCTATCTGCAGAAGTGCAGGTAAATATAGTGGCAGTGACCCTCCAGGGGCTAACCCTGGCGAACTGCTGCTGTTGTATTGCCCACCCTGGTATAGATAGCGTCTTCACTAAGTGTGGCAGCAACTCAGCTACACCAGAGTAAGTTCAGATAAGTCATTAGTGTCTGGAACCCTGCACTGTGTGACTGGCACCCTGGGGGTGAGGCTAGTTTTTTATTGCAGCCGTTGGGGATGGCTGTGGCACCCGTTGCAGCTCTTTACAACCATGTTTGTTCCTGGCGTCATTTCGTAGCTCTCCACCCCTGAGCATGCTGATGTCTGCATGCAGAGTGGCATCTGTGTTTCTCTCCTCTGCTGCAGGCATGCACCCTTGAATGCACCCCCAGCCTCAGGGCATGCTGAAAGGTTGCTGGTTTTCCTCAGTTCTGTGTTCTCTCCCTTTGACAGCTCACAGACAGCAGGATGTGGCACGAAGCCCGGAAACATGAGCGCAAGCTCCGTGGGATGATGGTCGATTATAAGAAACGAGCTGAGCGTCGTCGAGAATACTATGAAAAAATAGTGAGTGTCCCTGTGCAGTCCTGGCCCCGGCCCCACTCCGTCATCCCGATCTGTGGCCCTACCTTGCTGTCGCGTTGGGTAGCGCGCCTGTTGTTTTCTGTTCTGGTGTCTGGCTTTATGCAGCTTCATATATTGCTATTCAGTTGCAAAGCGTGCACAGGAATCCAAGATGTGTCTCTGCTACTGCTGGGACCTACAGTCCTTCCTCATTTCCGTGACTTTATTCTTGCATTAAGATTTTCTCTTTAAGGCAGTTAGGACTGGATAGTTAATGCCAAGTCCGTCTGTCTCAGGCAGGGCTTTGCTGTAGATCAAGTGGTGCCTATGACAGACCCAGAGTAGCTGGCTGTCGCACTCTAATGGAGGGCGCTAGATAAACAGTTTTCTATTTCCTGAATAAACTCCCAGGCTGTGTCTAGACTGGCAAGTTTTTCCGCAAAAGC
>JANRFK010003594.1:4654038-4683272 GCA_030068395.1 Apalone spinifera | reverse complement strand
AAAATCATGCCAGTCTAGACATAGCCCCAGAGTCTGCTGCCCTGTAATTAAGGCAGGCAGACACCTGAGGCTAGTTAATAGCTGACCTGAAGGAGCAGGCTAATCAGACACCTGTAGCCAATTAAAGCCTGAGGCGCTGCTTTAAAAGGTTTCCCCGGTTAAGGAAGAGCGGAGGAGAAGAGGGATGGACTGTGAGGAGGAAGTGTGTTTGTGGAGAAGCTGAGAAGGGAAAGATTCAGGCATGTACCAGAGAAAAGGCCCTAGGGGAGCATTTGGGGAAGTGGGCCAGGGAAAAAGCTGCTGTCTTGGGGCTGGAGGAAAAACCCGAGCAGTTGCTGCTGCCTGGGATCCCTAGGCCAGAACTCAGTGTAGTGGGCAGGCCTGGGTTTCCACCAAGAAAGACCGGATTCTGGGAAAAGGAGGTCCAGGATTACAGAGGGATTTCCCCCTCCCCGTTCATGATGAAAATGGCTCAATAAGCTGTAACCCTGACCTCTAGGAAACCGCAAAGGCAGCGTGGAGGGTCACAGCGAGCCTCTGAGGCCTATAATAACCACCTAAGGCGCGCAGGACCATGGGGGCACAGCCAGCACTTTGCCACGCTATAAACCACACTATTGTACCTTGCAGGGAAAAGTGAAAGAGTTGAGTCTCTGGAATTATCTGCTTTCCCTGCACGCAGTGTGGGTCTCCACGCTGAACTCCAGGAGGGCCCCCATGATGCTCTGCTGGAGCGGGTGATAAAATTCTTTGTGCCTCTCTCCAAAGCCGAGGAAGGAGAAATGGAGTGAAGCCTATTGCTTTGCTCCCCTGAAGTCCCCCTCAGACTGAGGGCATCGGTACATGTTGGATCCTATGCCAACATCCCAGACTTCCGGAGCATGCTCTGCTGAAGCAGGCAGAGCTGTCCCAGAGGTGCTGTGGTAGCAGAGCTGCTTGCTGGGCTGCTCCAAGGAGAAGGATGCAGAGTTGTGATGCTGACTGGCAGGCTGTGTGGTTGCCATGGTTTGGCTTGCAGTGCTCGTGGGAGGCATTATGTAGATGTGAATTCTGGCAGGTTCAGTTTCCTTTTTGAAGACCAAAGCAAGATTGCAGGAAACATTCCACAAGCAATGTGACTCTTCAATCACCTCTTTGGCCTGCATGTCCCTCTCTTAGAATGCAGCCCTTCTCCCTCCAAACCATGGCTAATGCCATATCAAATCTGCTCACTTGACGAGTACAAAGGGTTTTTTCTAGCTGCTAGCATCACAGAATTCAGCTGAGGTCTGGGAGCAAACCTGGATTCTTTTGTTACACCGCAGCGCCTGTCACAAAGCTGCTCAGGCCACACTGGGTCTGCTACACCACTTGTGCAGGCCCTCAGGCTTCCTGGGATGTGCATGAGTGCAACAGCCTGCAGCCTAGGAAGCAAACTGGGCAGCGTGTATGAAGGAATCAGATCCAGCCCCATATGTCTCAGCTGTGCTGGCTCTGCAGGGCTAAGAGCAGTGAATGGTTTAGTCACTAAAGGCATCAGGCTTGCCCCCAGTAAGTCCGTGAAGCAGATTTGAGTGAACAGGGGCTGTTTCTCTTGTCGCGCTCAGATGAGCTGAGTGCTTTAACTGCAGTTCCTGAGATCCCCTCGATGTCTTTACGCCCTCTGCACATGGCACTGTAAGTCTCTCTCTTAATGAGAATGAGACTGAAGGGCTTTCACATGCCGTTTTAATCAATGCTTAAACCCCTGATAGTGGCTTTGGATTCCACCACACAGCTTCTGCCTAAGGTGGACCCTTGCTCAAGCTGACCAGATCCTGTCAAATGCCGGCTTTATATCTCTTGCTGTTTGTGCTTCTTTCAGAAAAAGGACCCAGCCCAGTTCCTTCAAGTGCATGGCCGGGCATGTAAGGTCCACTTGGATTCTGCCGTTGCTCTTGCAGCTGAAAGTCCAGTCAACATGTGAGTAGCTTGAGTGGGCCCCGCCTGCTAGCCCTGCACTGACAAGCTGGGGGCATAGTGAAGCAGATGGGGGATTGTTGCTTGCAGGCCCTTAAAGGGGCAACATCACCTTGCTCTCCCTCCTGTGTGGCCGTTGCACTAGTGGGCAATGTTCCCCCTAATATTTTCCATCCATGTGCAGAATACATTTTGTTGTGTTCACCAAAGCATATGCAGATGTGCACTGGCAATAGAAACACTTGCTGCTGGCTGAGGAAGACTGTGGGCACTCTGCTAATCTGCTGGGTGGCGATTAACTCTCTCTTGGGTAGCCGCTCAAGCACTCAGCTTACAGATAACACTACTAGTGGGATCCCTGAGGCAACTGAGTGAAGAAGAGGGGGAAGAACTCTAGAGTATTCCCCTTTGCCTGGGCTTTTGTGCATGGTCTGTGATGCTGGCACCCCTCTGTGGTGAGATCCTTCCCCTCATGTTCACAAAGCACTGTAGAAATCTCTTTAAAAGGGGGGAAGAAGTTGCCATAAACCCCCCAGAGTTAGTGGGAGCACATTGCACCTTTAACTGGTTAACATTTTAAACAGGATTTTACATCCCTAGTAACAAGTCAAGGTTCAGGTGTAGGGCCCTACCAAGTCTACGGCTATGAAAAATGAGTCATGGACCATGAAGTCTAGTGTGTTGTGTGCTTTTATCCCATATTATACAGGTTTCACAAGGGAGATCATTCTTTCTCAGACAGGATCCTGACCCAAAAGGTGGTTGTGAAGAGAAGGTTGCAAGATTGTCCTAAGGTTGTTGTGGTATTGTACCCTTACTTCTGTCTGCCTTCAGAGCTGGGCGATCAGAAAAGTATTGGCTGCTGGCCAGGCACCCAGCTCTGAAGGCAGTACTACCAGCAGCAGTGCAGAAGTAAAGGTAGCTATGAGTGGCCAAAGAATTGCAGCTGCTGGCGGTGTGCCCAGAGGTAAAGATGGCAATACTTTATTATGGCATTCTCACATCTGCGCTGCTGTTGGCAGTGGCACGGCCTCCAGAGATGGGTTCCTGGCCAGTAGCTGCTGCTGTCTGGGTGCCCAGCTCTGAAGGCAGTGCTACCAGCAGCAGCGCAGAAATAAGGGTGCCATAAGCCCTGAGAATAAGGGTGCCATAAGCCACCCCCCCACAATTCTTTTTTAGGACAGGACCCTGGACAGTTACAACATTGTGAAATTTCCGATTTAAATATCGGAAATCATGAAACTGACAATGCTTAAACTCCTAATATCATTAAATTGACCCAATTGGACTATGAATTCAGTAGGGCCCTATACATGAAGCCTTAGCCAAACCTTTCTGTGGCGCTGGAGTCCTGCAGCAGGCTTATTGATGGATGGGAGACCAGAGGGGACAGTTTTCTCTGGCACAGGACATTTTGTTGGTTCATTTGTGGGACGATGGTTTGACGGGAGACTGTCCAGACTCAGACCCTCCCTCCTCATGGCTCCTTGTGTTTCTTTATCTTCCCTGAGGCGAGTTGGTCTCCTTTCAAGTTGAGGCAAGTTCAGAGATTCCTCACACCTTGGGGTGGGACAAGTGCAGCATCCTGCTGGAGAGAGGTGGCTGCGAAACCGTTCTCTGCCTGGGTTTACCTTCAGGAGAATCAGGAACAGCCAACTGGTTCTTCCCCACTCTTGTGGGGCACTCATTGATGGGTAGGCAGCAGTGTTCCCTTTAAGCTGTGTGCTCGTGCAGCTGCTCAGGACAGATTCATGTGTTGCCTAGATGATTAGCAGAATGCCCATGGCTTGTTTTTGTGTTTCTGCTAGCTGTGCACAGTCACATATGCTTTGGTAAGCACACACAATGTATTCCACACATGGCTGGAAAAGTTTAGAGGAAACAATGGAGGTCAGTCAGCTGACTGGCTGTGGTCTCTGCTCTTCATTGGAAGAATGGGCATGTCTAACATCTTTCTGCTTGCTGGCAAGTCTGAGCGAAATACACAGGAACAAGAAGTTCTGAAATGTCTGGTTCTGTTCCCTTCTCCTTCTGAGTGCTCAGTGGTTTCCAGTGGAGGAAGCACACTATGCAGACAATTCCTAGTGTTAATAATGAGCAGAGCCCCTTCTCCAGCACTTTATGTAAAAGGACCCTCCCCCCCAAGCCCAGGCTTGCCCTTGGCAGCATCTTTAAGGAGGTACCTGTTACACACCACGTTCACTTTTCTTCCTCCCCACTGGGAGAGGGGAGGAGGGAGTGCAGGATGAAAGTCCAAGTGCACCCATGTCTTTATGCTGCACTACTTCGGGGTGAAGAACAAAAATCTCAAAGGGAGGGTGCTAAGGCTCGGGGTAATGAGTTTTAATTTAGGTGGAGTAAGTTGGTCAGAGTCAACAGTGGTCATGTGATCTGGTTAAAAGACGATTCAGGGTTTGGTATATATAGAGTCCTGCATGGATAGAAATGGCTACAGGTACGGATAGCCGCAGATAGACATTGGGATCTGCAGAGTTCCACTCCCAAGAGCCACTGCAACCAATGGAGAGACGTGTGTGATGTCATCGCTCCTGGGAGCCAGCAGCCCTGAGCTGGCAGCTCCTCCAGGCAGCCTGGATGCGTTGGACCCCCTCCAATCACAGTTTCTCCTGCTTTGGTTTGTATAGCCCCACTGTTGGCAAGGCTAGGAGCAGTGCAACTCTGCTGCTGGAAGGAGCTGCCAGAGTGGGCGCTGGGACCACGTTCCTCTCTGAGTCCATGGGTTTAGAGACATCAGTATCTTTAGTGCCATGACAAACATACATTTAAACATTTCTGTAGCCTTTTGTTAAAGACACAGAAATAGTAGAAACAGGTGAAGCATTTGCAACGTAAAGTATCGAGTAAAGCTTTTATCGCAACAACCTTCCTTGTTCCCTGTCACTGGAGACCATTTTTAGAAGGGGAAAAAACACTTGTCTGACGGTTTCTTAGAGAATTTCAAAGATAATTATTCTTGTTGGGGACAAAAGTGAAGCTGGGCTGCAGCTGTTAAGGTCTGATCCTGTTGCCTAGAAGACAAGACAGATACTGCTGGAAAAAACATAAGCACAACACACCATCTTATCAGCCTCTTTAAGACCCTGTATCAGCATCTGGCTGTTTAGGGCCTTGATCTGATCTGTCTGATCACAGGCTTACAGAATAGACAGTCTTTGCCTGCTAAACAAGACTCTTATTAAGCAGCAGGTACAGAGAGAGGGATGGGAAGGAGAAGATGTAAGACAGAGGAGGACAAGGATACTCAAGGAGGTGGGGAAGAATAATTTCTTATCCCAGTTAGGGTTCAAGATTTAGCTGGTGGAAGTGACTCTGTCATTCCTCTCTTTGACCTGGTCTGGTCAGGACTTCTTTTGGGATTAGAACATCCAAGGCTCAACAGTCATATGGTGGCTCCCAAAGTTTCCGAAGATGGCAAGCAGCCATCACTCCTTGCTTTAGTCACCCGGCATTGTCCTTGTTGGGTTTTTTCCCCCCCCCCAAGAGTCTTTCTTTTTGAGGTCTCCAAGATGGAGTGATGGGAGGAATAGTACCCCCTTTTGTTAAGTTGGTCATCAGTAAGCACTAGTTTGGGGTTATTGATTTCAGGCCCTATCCTTTTTTGCTTACCAGGCACAATATCTGTTTTACATACTTGAATTAAGAGGGCCTTTCTTTTCAGACACATTTTGTTTTTCTGTCTCTCTTCAGCACCTCGTCCTATTGACAGTCATTGTTATGGGCGATAGTGGGAGTCCCACAGCCTCCCTACATTCTGGGCCCCTCTTGTCCTTCCTTAGTTCCAAGGGTGCCAGGTCCACATTGGTTTATCCACTTTGCCACAGTTAGGCGTATCCCTGAGGTAGGCCTACAAGGCTCTGATTGCCACTACAGGCTGTCTGTGGCTAAGAGCATATCCTATTGTGTACCATGCAGCAAAGCAGGTGCACGCTGCATGGAATCTAGACTGAGTGCCCCAGTGCATCCACTTGGTAGCAGCTTGTTTTGCCAGCAGGTATGCAGTTGTACCCAACTGAGGTGCCAAATGACCTTGTTTTTTCTGTTGCTCTCTTACCTGCAGGATGCCCTGGCAGGGGGATACGAATAACATGATTGACCGGTTTGACGTGCGTGCTCATCTGGACTACATTCCTATGTATACCCCGCCACTGCTCAACCCAATGTAAGCCATTTCCATGGAGTGCTGCTTGCGAGCGCCTCTCCAGAAACCCCCAGCCTCTTCCCTTCCAGCAGGGCACAGGATGCTGGGGGCTCAGTGCAGAGAAATGGGGCTCGGGAGCGTTCCGTGGCGGCGTTATCCCTTCCGACATAAGGGTTGGTGTTTGTAAATGTCACCTTACCCCTGACATTCCAGGCTGTCCCACACTGGTGATGAACTGCAGTGGGTTGGCCCAGCACACATCTGCTTATCACATCTCTGAAGGACCCTGTGGCACTGGGATTCCATGTTTCTGGGTGGAATGTGCTTGGCTTTCACGTAAAAAGCCACCTACCAGCTCTGCAGACCCGCCCTGGGCTCGGACTCATTCCAGGATCTCTTCACATCATTGCTGTAGAGTTCTGCCAGACCAGTCAGGGCCCCCGGACAGCTCCATGGCCTTGCCCGGTGTGACTGATGGGCACAAAGCAAGCAGGGCTGCTGCGGTTGAAGAAAAGATTGGATCCAGCTCTGTAGCACTAAGGAAAGCCAAAATCAAGGATGGCGGGAGGATGTGAAGCCAGCTGAGATGGGTGCTTATAGGGAGCAGAGCTGAGCAGAGAGATCTGTTTACAGAGCCCATTTTGGAGCAGAACTTCACTAAATGGGGTTTTCCCTTGACCATCTGATCTGTAGTACATCCAGCTCCGACCCCAGCATTAAAGGGGCTGAGACAGGGGTGGGCAATAATTTTTGCAGGGGGGCACTTAATTTTGGTACATGGTCATGAGCTTGCTCCTCCCCCTCTTTCACCTGTGTAAAGGGTGGGGATGGGGATGGGGATGGGGACTAGCCTCCTCCCAGAGTTGTCTGAAGCCAGAGGCTTTGAATTAAAAACACAGCAAAGGGCTCCTGGCCCCTAGCCCCACCGCTACCGTATTGCCTGGCAGCTGCCCGGGGTTGCTGCCGTTATATGACCCAGAACCCTTTAAATAGCCACAGCAATGCTGGGCACCTGCCAGACAATGTGGTAGCAGCAGAGCTGGGAGCCACAAGCCCTTTAAATTGCTGCTATTTAAAGGGCTCGCAGCTCCCGGCCCCATTGCTTCCATGTTGCCTGGCAGCTGCCTGCAGTTGCTGTGGCTATTTAAAGGTCTTGCGGCTCCTGCCTCTGTAGGGATAGTGCCGGAGTCAAGTGCCATTTAAATAGGATCTTGCTGCCTTAGCCCCCACCTGGATATTCGGAGGTACAGACAGCAGGATATAAATAGAAAGCGGTCAGATGCTGTCCACGGACTAGATTAAAGTGTTAGGTGAGCCAGATCCAGCCCCCAGGTGACATCTTGTCCAGCCCTGGGCTGAGACCTACCTTAGTGTAAAAAGGAGGTTAGAATTGCCCAAGCAGGTGACTTTGTCCCTGCACAAACCTGCCCATGTGGCCCCTGCTTCCCATCCTGCTGTGGAGAGAGCTGCGTGGGGTGGGGCAGGGCTGAAGGTGGATTTGTTTGGGAAGTGGCCAGCAGACTCCTCAATGGGTTCCCTTCCTGCAGCCCTCCATTTGCTGTTCCTCCCGTCCGGACGCCAGGCTTTGCAAAGTCTAGTCTGACGTCTGCAGAAACAGTTTCAATAATTTTCACCAGCCACCTCTCCCCTCTGAGCTTGTCTTCACTGAGCGTAATGTTTCTAAGCTAAGTCAGCTGCAAGTGGGGACGATCCTGCGTCTGTCCCAAATACTCCAGGTTTCCCAAAACTCCAGGTGTGTCCTCCCCTGTGAAACTTTAGGCCGGTGGATTTCAGGGGTGGGAGAGCCATGCCAGGTTTGTAAAGGAAAACCGGCTTCATCCTGCCAATGAAGACTCCTGTGTAACTGGGCAACCTCCTGCGGGATTCTGTTACAGTCCATGGAGGTAATTGCTACACGGGGACAGCCAGCAGGGGGTTCATGTCACACTGAAGGGTGGAGTTCACAAAATGCAGCCTCAGCTTCTTTAGGTTCCAATTCCATAAGCACTTTGTTCAGTTGTGACTTGGGAGCAATGTTCCCTCTAATCTTTTCCATCCCTGTGCGGATTTTTTTCCTCCATTTGCAGAATAAATTTTTCTATATGCACTGAGGCATGTGCCAATGTGCACCACCAGTAGAAACAAAAAACCCAGTTGTGAGTGTTCTGCTTATCAGCTGGGTGACATTTGAATTGGGGTTGTGAGTGTGAACCCAAGCACCCGGTTAACTGATGAGGCACCTCCCTCTGTATCAGAGTCAGTGGTCGGGGGGAGATGGAAGCTTTTAAGCTCCCCGCACGTGCCAGCTGCTGCGGAGCAACCTGCACCCCCTGCTGCATGCCACAGAGGCAGCAGAGTGGGAGAGGAGAGGCAGGTGGGAGTCAGCACACATGGGGCGCCAACTGTATCAGAGACAGTGTGGGAGGACAAATGGAAGCCGGTACATACAAGGAGCCAGCTCCCTGCATGTGCTGCTGCCTCCAATAGGCAGGGGGGAGGCAGTGTGGAACAGGAGCTGGTGCTCATGGGGAGCCAGCTCTCTTCCCCTGCTGGTGTGTAAACATGAAATCATGGAAAAATAACGTGGAACCACTAGGGATGTTAAATTGCGATTAACTAGCTAATCGAGTAGTCAATGGAATTTCCATCAACTACTCTGTTAGTCAATGGAGGGAGTACTCGCTGCCCCCACTGTGACGCAGCAGCCCAGCTCCTCCTACATTTAAACTGCAGAGGGGTGAGCTCCCGGGGCAGCGTGAGCCAGAGCTAAACAGTCCCAGCTTGTGCCGGCCCCAGGAGCTAACCCTGCTGCACTTCTGCCTTTTAAATGTAGGAAGAGCCAGGTGGCTCTGATATAGAGGCAGCGGGGGGGAGAGGGAATGTGAGTAGTCAACTTGACTGTTCTTTTACATCCCTAGTAACCGCCAGTTAAACATTTACACAAACACATTTTCACATCCCTATTTTGAATCTCCCCTGAGCAGCTGCACAAGCCCATAGCTTACAGGAGACACTGCTTGGGAGCCTGAATCTCAGGTGGAAACGGGAGGTGGGCTGCAAAGTCACAGGGGTGCTTCTGAACTGGTCACCCAGAGCTTTGTCCTGCCTGAGCAGTTGCCTCCCAGCGTCAGTGCCTGTTCTTCTCTCTCAGCTCTCCCGAGCAGGAGTCAGACGAGAGGAAGTGTAACTACGAACGCTACAGGGGCCTAGTGCAGAACGACTTCGCTGGCAGTAAGTGTCTGACCCTGGGGCAGCGTGGGGAAGAGAGGTGTCAGCTGGTAACAACAGCACATGGTTCCTGACACCACTCTGAGCGGGCTTCTGCTCTGCTCTGCCAGGAGCCCCTCAGGGAGGGAGTGATCCCCTCCCCCCTGACCCACTTGGCTCTTGGGTTCTCTGCAGAGGAGAACAATGTGAGGGCAGTAAGTGCACGTCACCCTAGGGGGCCCTGACACGAGGTGGGCTCTGACCCCCACAGCACCTCCCACTGGTCATGCCGGGAATGAGCTCCCCTGCCTCAGAGCGCCCTCTGCTGGTTGGTGTCCCAGCCTCTGGTGCAGGTCTGCTGGTCTAGCTCCCTCTCCCTTCCTGCCCACACTCTGGGGTCCTCCCCTCCCAGGGAACCCCCAATTCCCCTAGACCCACCTTGCCTCAGTGACCCACGGCCAGTCGTCATTAGCCCCTGCCTCAGGACACACTGCAGTCTGGAATGGCCACTCCTCATTGGCCAGGGCTGGGGAACCTGCTGCCTTTGCCTATCCTGGCTGCCTCCTTAGTACCCTCAGGCCCTGCAGCCTGGGAGTGAGGGTCAGGCCAGGGCTCACCAGGTCTGCCTGCTTCTGTCCCAGGAAGCCTCTGCTTCCCTGGCAGCCAGGTCCCTCCTGCTCTCCAGCTAGAGCAAGAGTGTCTCCTTCCCTTCCCTCTAGGAGCCTGTATTTATACAGCCCCAGCTGGGTCCTAATTGGCTGTATCTGCTTCAGCTACAGGCTCCACCCAGGCTGGGTTTTAACCCTTAAAGGGCCAGCAAGGGGCAGATGCCCTGTCACAGGCCTCAAGCAGTCACGCCTGGAAACAGCCTTCAGGCGCTCCTGGGCGAGGCTGCGTACCAAGCAATGACTTCTAGGATTCAGGCTCACCTCCGGTTTGCTAGGCAGGAATCCTGCTCTGCCCGTGTGGTTTGGAGATGCCCACAGGAGAGACTCTCTTACCTGTGCCACCTGGAATGAGCCCTTGCCTAGCTGGCATGAGTATTTGCCCTCAAGCCAGCATGTAACTGCTTCCGTCTCTCTGCCCACAGTCTCAGAGGAGCAGTGTCTCTATCAGATCTATATTGATGAGCTCTATGGGGGACTCCAGAAGCCCAATGAGGATGAGAAAAAGAAGTGAGTGTGGGGGGGAAGAGGGTTGATGCGGCCCTCAGGGTTGATTCCGTACCCTCATATTGAGCTGCCCTCTTGGCAAGCTTTGGAGGGTACGGAAGTGAATGAACATTGTGTCCCAAGTGGGATTAGAACGAATAGCCACTGCTCTTTGAGCCTTGTCTCTCTGGGCGTGGGGGGTGTCAGCCCTTCCTCTCTGCCCTGCCCCAGAATTAGGCTTGCCAGGGACTGTGGGAGTGGCCAGGCTGATGCCTGATGCTGCAGAGGAAATTCTCCCCTTTTCCTGAATAATAAAGCTGCTGGAGGAGAGTAGGTTCCTTCCTGACCCTGTGGAGCGCAGCTTGTCCTGAAGCCTGAGACTGGGTCATTGCTGCCTCTGTGGCAGCATCCCACCTAGTCAGGCAGCGTGCGGGCTACTGGCCCAAGGCCCAGAGGAGGGAGGAATCCTGACCTTCACTTGGGAGAGGTAGGAGATGAAGAAAAGGCAGCCCTTTCTCCTCGTGCTGCCTTGCTTTGGGTTTCAGACAGAACCAGGGCAACATGGGGTCAACAGAGCAGCCTTTGGAGAGTAGGGACGGCTGGTGCTGCAAGACTCCAGGGACGTCGGGTGGGTGCCCAGTGCCCTCCCCGGGAGCCCGCGGTCACCGCTCTGGTTTGTGTCCAGGCTTGCGGAGAAGAAGGCGTCGATTGGTTACACATATGAGGACAGCACTGTGGCCGAGCTCGAGAGCTCCTTGGAGAAACGGGGGGATGAGGAGGACTCTGAGGAGGACAGCAACACGGACGAGGACGAAGTCATTCCAGACATCGGTAGGTCACTTGCCCAGGCAGCCCTGCCCTCGGGAGATTGCCTGGCCAGGCTGTGCTTCAGTGTCCTCTTGCCCCCCTCCCTGGCACGTGCAGAGCAGTGCCATTTGGGAATCAACTTCCCAGTGTGCTGGGGGGCACATGCCTGGGTGTGTCTATAGGGGAGGGAGGTGAGGATTCAGGGTGTTGCAGTGCAGTCATTCTTGGCTGTGGAGAGTCCTGGGGAACTCTGGCCAGTCCTTTCCTGCCCTCTCCTTCCTTCGTGCGTAGGTGGGTGCTTGGAGGGGCCTGGGGTTCTGGCTGGGGTTTTGCTCTGTCCCCTACCCTTCTTCCCTGCTGCTGCCTCAGGGTTGGGAGTCTGGTGGTCTGCTTTGGAGCCCTGGGCTGGGTGGAGCTGCCCCTGCTCCCACAGCTGAGCTCAGGTAAAGCTGCTGCCGTGTGTTCACTGGCGAGGGTACTGTCCAGCTCCGCCCCCTCTGTCCTGTCAGCAGTGGGTGGAGGACCACTCCGGGGGTATGTGCACTGAGCTCAGCCCCGGAAATGGGTCCCCGAGAGGCCCAAGCAAGTCTTGTGGTCCCCATGTTACAAATCTCGGCTGTGCTGTGGTGCAGCAGAAACAGCCCAGCTGGCCCTGGGAGAGCAGGCCAGCCCAGCTGCCATCCCTGAACGGTGGTGGGGCCTGCAGGCACACTGACCCCGGTTCTCTGCTTGCAGATGTGGAAGTTGACGTGGATGAGTTAAATCAGGAGCAGGTGGCTGACCTGAATAAACAGGCGACCACATATGGGATGGCTGAGGGCGACTTCGTCAGGTACAGCCTGTGTGCAAGTCGGGGCCCGGAGCCGAGCTCCAGACACACCCCACCTTGGCTTGGAGACCTTCAGGCACCCTGGGGGTTGGTTGCCCGTAGCTGCAAGTGCCTTGGGTGGCCACGGAGGGGGCTTTGGCTACTGCGGGATGCAGGGGCAGATGGACCCCTCTGGCTTGGCATGGGGGCTCCTGTGGCAGCAGGCCCTTGGCAGACATGGTTTGTGTGAAGCTGCCCCTCTGCCCACACGCACGGAGAAGGTTGCTTTGGGGCTGGTATATGCAGCTGTCTGGATCCTGCAGGTATCAGTGAGAGTCTGGTGCTGCCTCAGGGCAGTCCTGTGTATTAGGCTGCCTGCTCTATCCCTTGCCAACGCTCCTCAGCACTGCTCCCATCGAGGGGCAAAGCATCTGGCCCAGGTTGTGGGAAAGCCAGGGAGAGGGGCAGGTTAAATGCTGATGCACCAGGGACTGCTTAATTAATTTGAATGGCACCTATCCTGCTTTCCAGGGGCAGTCCAGATGCTGCTGCACCAGGTGCTCCAATTTGGCACAGCTGGTACCGTTCCATTTTAGACCCAGCTTAGCCCTCGACTCTTCCATTGAAGGCCCGAGTGCTTTGGGATCAGTCATTGTGCTTGAGGGGCTGTAACGGGATGGGGGCAGGGCAGCAGCTGGTGCCTGCCAGCACCTGTTGTGGCAGTGATGTCCGTTTGTCGCCGCGCTGTGTACCTCCGTCCTGGGGCTGGGCTGGGCAGGGCAGGTCTGAGCTCTGGGAACAGCCATGCTTAGCCATGTTTCTGTCCTGTTCTGGAAGGATGCTGCGGAAGGACAAAGAGGAGGCCGAAGCCATTAAACACGCCAAAGCCCTCGAGGAGGAGAAAGCAATGTACTCGGTAAGGAGCAGCCCTGGGGGAGGGCTGCCTCAACCAAGCCTCTTCCCAGCCCTGCTCTAGCTGCTGCCCGTATGTCCCAAGCCCAGCAAAGCTGCCTTCTCCATAGGTCAGCACAGCCCTGCTTCCAGAGGCTTAGCACTGGGATGCAGAGGTTTAACAGACCTGGCCATTTTAGCCGGGACTCCCCTCAGCTCAGCCCAGAGGAGCTGCATGGGAGGGACTGTCAGTTTCCCACTTCCAGGTACTGGGGTAGAGCCAGGGGAGAGTGGCATAGAGAGTTGGCCTATAAAGTTTGAGGATGAAACCAAGCTGAGAGGAGTTGCGAGGGCTTTGGAGGATGGGATGAAAACTCAAAATTGTCTGGACAAAGTAGACAGATGGTCTGAGGTAAATAGGACAAAGTTCAGTAAGGACAAATGCAAAGCTCTTCACTTAGGAAGGAACAATCAGTGTCACACATACAGAATGGGAAGCGACTGTCTAGGAAGAAGTCCTGCAGAAAGGGATCTAGGGGTCACAGTGGACCTCAAGTTAAATATGGGTCAACAGTGTGACACTGTTGCAAAAACGAACATCATTCTGGGAGGCGGTAACAGGAGTATTGTAATTATTTTCCTCTGCTCTCCGTTGATAATACTTCAGCTGGAGTAGTGCGTCCACTTCTGGGCACCACATTTCAGGAAGGGTGTGGACAAATGAGAGAAGGTCCAGAGAAGATCAACAAAAATGATGAAAGGTCTAGAAAACATGACCTGTCAGGGAAGATTGAAAGAATTAGGTTTGTTTAGTTTGGAAAAGAGAAGACAGAAATTGGATGTAGTAGCTTTCAAATATCTAAAAGGATGTTTCAAGGAGGAGGGAGAAAAATTGTTCTCTCCAACCTCTGAGAATAGGAGAAGAAGCAATGGGCTTAAATTGCAGCAAGGAAGGTTTAGGTTGGACATTAGGAAAAACTTCCTGCCTGTCCAGGTGGTTAAGCACTGGAATAAATGGCACAGGGAGGCTGTGGAATCTCCATCGCTGGAGACTTTTAAGAGACTTTTTAGACAAACACCTGTCAGGGATGATCTGGATCAGGGGTGGCTAACCCGCAGCTTTCGAGCCGCATGTGGCTCTTCACCCCTGAAAGTGCAGCTCGTGAAGCCTGCCCCACGGCTCGGGAAGCCTCCCCATGTGCTCCTACAAATGGCCTCCGGCTCTCTGTGCTCACTGGGTGCAGGGGAGACGCCCAGCGCAGCAAGATGGTGTCGGCAAGATGGCGTTGGCTGGTGGGAGCCTGATGTGGCCAAAAAGCCTTAACCCATGGTTTTTAAAGGGGCAGCGCCTTTTTTTGCTCAACAACTCTGGCTGGTGGCGAGCTCTTCCTCCCCTGCCCCCTCCCCCAACAATTCTGGTGCGGCTCTTCGCATTTTTTCCACCACTGTTTTGGCTCTCTTCGTTTAATGGGTTGGCCACCCCTGATCTAGATGGCTCTGCCATGAGGGCAGGGGACTCGACTTGATGACCTCTTGAGGTCCCTTCCAGTTCCAGTTGTCTATGATTCTATGAAGTGCTGAGCCCTGGTCTGGGAGTTTCTGGCAGGCTTTCGTCCCCCACTCACCTCTGGGCCTTTCTCGTTTAGGGCCGTCGCTCTCGCCGACAGAGGAGGGAGTTTAGAGAGAAACGCTTAAAAGGAAGAAAAATCAGCCCTCCAAGGTAAGGCGGTGATGACCGAATGTGCCCCGGCAGCAGGCTAATCAGCCAGGGGCTGGCGAGCAACGGAGCACTGGGGTAGGGCCTCTGGCACTGGCTGTCCTGGGTGCAAAGGGCTGGGCTGAGTTCTGGTGTCCCATGTCTAGCCCTTGCTGCAGTGTCCGGGCAGTTCCCCCACTCTCAAACACAGCAACTCCTTCTGGAATCACGGTTATTTCAAACAACTGGGACGCTGCTAGTGCAAGCTCACCACAATCCACTGGGCGCCTTGAGCGGGGCTGGTTCCTTTGGCCAGGCAAGGTGGGGAGTCCTCTGCTCTCGCACAATTGCGTGAGACTGTGAACTGGTAGAATCGCACAATTGCGTGAGACTGTGAACTCTGTCCTTTAGGACCTGGGGGCGACTTGCTTAGCTCTAGGGGCTCCTTGTGCTTCTCTTCTTGCCTCTCCTTGTCTGGACTCCCTCCTCTGAACAACTTTAGCAGGGAGGCTGGTACCCTGAGTTCTCACCTCCGCATAGAGCCAGCACAGCCGTGTGCATCAGGGATACTGTCCCTCTCAGGGAGTGGCCTCTGCTCTCACTAAGCCTCCTGCTTGTGCCTGCAGAGGAGGTGGTGGGGGTAGCTTTGCTCCACTTCCTGCACTGCATGGGACCTGGGAGAAGGGGAGTGAGGTGGCTGTGCTGCCAGCTGGTCACCCTGCAGCGTCCCTGGCTGCTGGCCGCTTGGCAAGCTGCGCACCATGGATCTTGCCACAGGCTCTCCTGACCTATTCTCTCTTTGCAGCTACGCGCGGAGAGACAGCCCCACGTACGATCCCTACAAACGGTGAGTGCCCGCAGGCGCTGGGCCTGGCTTGCCGAGTTTGGGGGGCAGTTTGCTGCACCTCTGTCGCTCCTGGGAGAGAGGTCTCTGCAGCCACAGTCCCTTCAGATTTTTGTAGCTGATGGGGTGTGGCTGCTTCTAAGGTGGGGCGAGGCAATAACGATCCCATAGGCTTGACGCAGGTCCCAGGGTTAGCCCCAGTGGGCCACTGGCATTTGATTTACCTGCACTTCTGTAGGTAGCAAGTATGACTGCTTGAAGCTCCCATTGGCTGTGGATTGACGTTCCTGGCCAATGGGAGCTGCCAGAAGCAGCACAGACCAGGACACTGCTTCCTGCAGCTCCCATTGGCCGAAAACAGCAATCTATAGCAAATGGGCGCATCAAGCGGCTGTACCTGCAGAGGCGCAGGTAAATAAAGGGCCCACCTCTGTTGTAAGGGGTCCTTGATGTGGGGAAAGGCCAGCCCCTGCTGGAGCTGTATTCTGGTACATGCTGGGGCTGCTGCAGTAGGATCCAGTAGGGGTCCAGAAGCTGCATCCACCCCAGTGCGTGCTGCCCCCTGGTGGAGCCCTTGGCAGGTGCCACCTCCCCCCAGTAAAGCAGCTCTCTCATTGTTCCCAGATCGCCTTCCGAGTCTAGCTCTGAATCCCGCTCGCGCTCCCGCTCGCCTTCCCCTGGCCAAGAAGAAAAGATCACGTTCATCACCAGCTTCGGGGGCAGTGACGAGGAGGCAGCTGCCGCTCAGGCCGGAGGAGTGCCCGGGAAGGCTGTCCCCCTTGGCAAGCCGCGCTCCACCCAAGTGCACCAGGGCAGCGCTGCAGCAGGTCATAGCGTCTCCTCCCGGTCGGTAACTCCCCCGTCTGGCTCGCTTTCCCAAACCTTAACACCAGAGACTCTGCAGGGCTCCCGGCCCATCTCCACCATCAGCTCGCACCCTCAGTGCCCCCGATGGCGCCATGCCAATCTGCCCTGCTTGGAGATGCTGCCCAGTGGCAGCTCTTGGCAGCTGGTCCTTTCCAGCTGCCATCCTTGTCAGCCCTGCTGTGTGGGGTGGCCGATCGGGGGCACTCAAGGGGACTGAACCAGAGGCTTGTTTGCAGCCTGGAAGGCCCTTAATAGCCAGAACCTTGACTTAGGAGGGGAACTCCAAGGAGTAGCTCATTTTGGCATGTCAGACTTGAGGACATGGGGGATCTGGCAGCAGGAACGGGGCAGCTCTCCTCCTTGCCCACAATATCCCTTCCTCTTCTCACGTCCCCCACCCTGTGTTGCTGTAGTTCTCCCTCCCTTCCTGTGCCCAGGCCCTCTCTTGGCCCTGTTCTCAGCCCATTGGCCGGTCCCAGCTCCCTCTCTGGACAAGCAGGGCATTTGAGCGCCCACAGGCTTGTAAAGCGCGTAACGTGCACAGTGTAGACCAAGCTTGTGCTGCCCGCGGGGCCTCAGCTGTGTCATTGCCAGGGCCTGGCTGTGGCTAGCTAGCCTGAGCCAGAGGCTCCATCTCTGCCCTGTCCCGCTGTTCTTGGCCCAGGCTGTCAGGAGACAGAGCTGCAGACACGCTGAGTGGTGCCCTCAAACTGGTCCTTGGCATTGGCTCCTCCTAATGTTACTGCTTCCCTGCAGCCTTGCCGGGAGCCAGAATCCCAGTTTGCCCCGGGAGCATAGTCACTTGGGGGAGCTTCCCACTGCCGATGTGGCAAGAGGAGAAGGGCCCTCTCCCAGCCCTCAGGATGTGCAGTGGCCGTGGTGGGCGTGCCGGTCTGGCCGAGGCGGTGGGGCTGTCAGAAGAGCCCAGCGTTTCTTTCGGTCTTTCTCAGAACCGCTTCCCCACTGACTCGCCGTGCCAGGCAGCTCTGAGCCTGCGGTGAAGCCTGTGCCTCCTTGGGTGGTCTCCGCCCTAATGGGATGGGGGCGATACAAATCTGGTTTTTTCCTCTGCATTGGGGTGGGATGGTGTAAGCAAACCTAGCCCCGAGCCAGTGTCCAACAGCCTGTGCTGGCACAACTGGCTTTCCCCACGTGCGCGGGGACCATGGAAGTTGCTGCCAGCAGCACTGTCTCCGGTAGAGTTTTCTGGGGCAGATGAGCAAGACCAGCCTGGACTTTCTAGCCAAACAAGCCTTCGCAGCCTTTGGGCACACAAAGGCCTGGGCGCCCCTGGTCTCCCTGCAGTGGAGGATCGTGGTAGCAGAAGGACAGAGATGAGTCACTAAGGCCCTAGTCCCACCTGTTGGGGGGGCTCCCCCGTCAGTGAACCCCCAAGCCCTCCGCTGCGCTGCTGCTATGCCCAAGGGAATTGGCGAGGGGGCAGTTGTGTGACAGGCTTTGCACTGTGGGCTGGAGAAGAGCTGCTAGCCACAGGGAGGGGACAGTTTAAAATGTGAGGGGCTAAGCCACAGGGTCCTTGCTGCCACTGAAGTGTAGGGCCGTTGCTGGGAAACCGGGGGCCTGGACCACGCTCTTGAGTCTTTTGGGGCACTGTGGTCTCTTTCCTAGCCCTCTCGTAGGCCAGCCTGCAGGGGTCCTGGTGGCCATGGGGAGGGGGTTGTCTGCTGCCTTCGTATGGCTCCCTCAGCCACTTGCTGAGGTCTCTGCTCCAAAGAGCTGCTTTGTAGCGTTTCTCGGTGTTGGAAAGAGCTGGTAAAGACCGTCCCGCCGGGCTTGTTCCTCCTTCCCTCCTTGCCCTGCCTCTTGGCTCAGGCTGGGGCAGGGAGCTCTGCAGCAGGCTGCTCTCGTTCTTTGCACCCCCGTCAAGTCTGTGCCCGCCACATGAACGGCTGGCGTTCTCTGTCCCTCCCTAGACGACGTTCCTCCTCGTCCTCCTCCTCCCCGTCCACCTCGTCCTCCTCCTCTTCGAGCTCCCGCTCCAGCTCTCGCTCCCACCGAGGCAGCGGGCACCACCACCGCTCCAGCCGGTACCGCCGCTCCCACAGCCGCCGCTATTCCCGCTCCCGCAGCCGCAGCCGGCGCTACTCCGGAGGGGGCTCGCGGGATGGCCGCCGCCGCTCCAGATCACACTCGGCCGATCGGGGCCGCCGGTACAGCTCCCGTCGCTGGTCCAGGTAACAGACTGGCCCGGAATTGTGCCATGGGTGTGGGGGAGAGGGGGCAGCCTGCAGGAATTTCCAGGTGTGGCTTGTTCCACCTGCAGTGGGGCAGTGTGCTGCTGCGGCCTGCAGGAGGGCACTGCTGGAGGCAGGGTGGAGCTGAGGTGACAGCTTTACTCCCTGGGTTCTCCTCTCAGAGGTCACAGTCCCTCTGGTTGGAGCCCCACTCTGTTATTCCTAGCTGTGGGATTGGCAGCCTTAATGCCGTGCTAGTGCCCCGCTTGCAGGGCATGCGGGCAGGGAGGGGTTCGCCTGCCCTGTGGCACGGGGAAGGCATGGAAACCTTGGCGATGCCCTTGGCATTCTAGGAGCCATTCCCGGTCCGGGGAGCGCTATCGCCGGAGCGGCAGAGCGGGCAGACACTGGAGCAGTAGTCGGAGCAGCCGGAGTCCCAGTGATTCACGAAGCCGCAGCACATCAGCTTCTCCAGCAAGAGAGAAACCGCTGAGGCCTGCAGCTTCCCCAGCTGTGGGGGAGAAACTGAAAAAGTGAGTGTGTGGCCGAGCTCTTCCGCGGCCTCCCTCCTGCGTGCTATGGGGCTGTGAGCCCTGCCACAGGAGGGGCTGGGGAGTGTTGGCACTGGGTAGGGTAGGGAGGGAAAGGAGCCGACTGCTGAGCTCTCTGGGAACTGCCAGGGCTGCGCGGGACGGGGGTGGTTAGAAGTGCTGGGTGTGTCACCCTGCCGGACGAGGACCATCTGCGCCACAAGGCTTCTGATCGCTGCTCTTCTACCCCTCTAGGGCTGACACTGCTGGTGGTAAAGAGACAGGAGCTGCCAAAGTCAGTAAGAATTTAACCTCACCTGTTTAATTCACATCACTGCAGAAAAACTAAGGGACCCCGTAGTTCCCGGGAGTGAGGAGATGCAGGGATTTGCGTGAAAATCGGGCTTTTTGCTTGTGTTGGAAACCAAAGCCCCGGCCCTGGGCTGGAGCTCCTGAGCCCCCTCCTCCCGGTCAGGCTCCTCAGAACCGAGACTGGATAGTGGCTGGCGTAGGCAAGCGCCAGCAAGCCTGCCTCTGGGCGAGGGGTTAACAGAGCCCTCTCAGCTCTGAGTGACGCGGGGGGACAGTTTTGGGTCCCCGTGTTCCTGGGCACAGAGGACACCTCTCCTCCTCCTGACTCCACAAAGAGCCCAGGCCGCTGGCTACTAGCCCATCCGTAGTGTGGGGCATGGGGTTGGCCTGTATTGGGGCCAACACAGGTAACCCACCTTCAGGGACCCCTGTAAGCAGATGAACCTGTGTCCTGTAGGGCCCTGGCTAAGCTGGATTGCAGGGGGGCCAAGCTTTGGCGTTACTGCTGTCCGTGAAAACCAGTCTGGCGCTTCAGTCCCTCCAGCGGCTTAATCCCCTGGGACAAATCCCCTGTTCAGCTCCTGGGACAAACCTCCTGGTGCTTTTGCAACTGAGGATCCCTGCATCACTCTGGTGCCTGCTGCCTATAGGCTGGAGCAGCGTGCCCCAGGGCGAGGCTCCTGATCTAAAGCCCAGCCCTGGCTCCCAGCACAGCTCCTAGGAAGGGGTTCCAGCCACAGAGGGAGAGGTGCTGGATTCTGCAGGGTCATTTGTTTCAAGGCCACATCAGCCCATGGTGGCTCCTGTTGGCCCTTGTGTCCTTGAGGTTCCCAGGTGTGCGCTGGCACTCCAGGAACGGGCAGCAGGCTCTCAGCTCTCCTCCCCGTGCCTGGGAAGGAGTGGTGCCCCATGAACTCCCCGTTGTTTAGATCCTAAGGCTGGGCCCCCAGGGAGGCAAGATGCCCCATGTCCTGGTGGGCAGCAGGATGCTCTGCAGAGCAAGGGTGCAAGTACTATTAGGGTTGCCCTGACCCCCCCACTGCCTGCCGCTCTGCAGGCCGTCTCCATGCCACCACTACCGCAGGGAGCTGGCATGTGATGCTCAGGCTGTCGGATACCCAGTGTGTGTCAGAAGGGAGTGAGCCAGAGGTGTAGATGGGCCAGGCACATTCCTGGTGAGGAGCCGTGTCTAGCCCCAGGGCAACTGTCAAACATGTTTCCTTGCCTGCTTAATGCGCTGGGCCAATCAATCAGATTTGCTAAAGCACCAGGGACGTGTCAATCAACATGACTGACAGCCGCAATCCGCACACTCAGTCTTTGTGGACAAGCGTATGCACGGCTAACGGAAATGGCTCCCAGGCCATCTGTGAATGGCACTGAGGCTAGGCTAATGCCACGGGTGTTAGACACACGTCCTTGGCCAGAATCCCTGTGAGAGATCAGCGCTGTCCCCAGAGACGCGAGGTCCCTCTGACCCTGCCTGTGCAAACTCCTGGTGCCAGGCTGAGCGGGGCAGTCATGTAGCAGCTGCCCCGTCGTGGGCTGATACGTCTTGCCAGAAGAGCACTCCTGTGGCCCTACCCTGATGCAGTGTGCTGGTCCCAGAGTGGGGCTCCAGGCCTGGGTGCGCTCTGCTGGCAGTGGCACCCTCGGTGCTGGAGGGCTAACCTGGTGGTAGCCTGTAGCTTGTGGCACATTAAAGCTGCCCAGGCCACATGCTGAGCAGAGTGAATTCCCATGTGGGGTTGGAGGATGTTAGATCAGAGGGTTGGTTTCCTTTGCTCTAGGGAGTCTGAATTGTGGCATCGAGGGCCTTGCTGCCAGCTGGTCTTGAGCTCTTGGGCTTGCCCTAGCTGGTATCGAAAGCTGCGCACGCTCGCAAGCCCCTGGAGTGCTGCTAGTGCTGGTCTCCTCCTTGGCTGCATGTGCAGACACAGCTGGCGGGGCTGAGTTCCTCCAGGCCCCAAGCCCTTCCCACAGCCTTTAGAAGAGCAGCAGCCTCTGCCCAGCTCCTGGCCCCATCTTTGCTAGGACAATGGCCCTACTTAGCCCCTTAGCCCCTACTTTGGGTGCCCCCACAAGCCTGTGAGTGGGTCCCTGCTGGCATGGGTTGTGTGTTCTCCTCACTAGTGAAGCCTCTTGTTTCTGGCTGGCTGGCCACAGGGCAGCTCTCCAGAGCCGAGAGGCCCAGTGGGCACACAACCCTGAGGGCTGCCAGGAAGGGAGTACATTGCTATCCCCTGCCCCCAACTTTCAGTGATGTAAATGCAGTGTCCAGCCAGGCCAGAGACTACTTCAAGGAGAGCCCTTTGCAGTGCGCCACTGCAGCCAGCAAAGCAAACAAGGGCTGGGGCAAAGGGTGTGCTAGAGACTAACCAGGGTGCTGTCTCCCACAGGATACCACAGACCAGGAAGTTCAGAGGCGGGCGGGGCTTGATCAGTCTGCAAATACCTGTGTGGGGAAGAAATGTTTAATAACGGGCTCTTCTGTCTAGCAGCGAAAGGTCTAACGCAGTCTGATGGCTGGGAGTTGAACTAGACATATTCAGATGGGGCCAGGGTGGGTAAATAACCATTGCAACAACTTGCCAGTGGTCATGGCAAATTCTCCAGCTCTGGAACTTTTAGATCAAAATTGGAGGGTTTTCTAAAAGCTGGTTCTAAGAAATAGTCCTGCCTGGCCTTGGAATCTACAAATCTGTAACAGTGATCAAAGGCCTAGAAAACTCCTGGCTGGAAGGAGTGAAAAGATCTGGTTTGATTTCCTTAGGGGGTGTCTACACTGCAGTTGGAAGTGGAATCACAGCATGCTTTGATCTAGCTACCTTGCACACTAGCCTTGCTCGAGCAGCTGGTTCATGCCTCTACCCCTGCTATTGGGAATTCTACACTAGCTAACTTAGATCAAGTTCAGTCAAAGCTGCCTTGAGTGTGTCTCCAATCTCACTTCCGGACTGCAGAGTAGACATTCCGCTAGAGAAGGTGAATAAGAGATGACAAAAGAAAGTTTGAATCGCTGACTGGTCATGAAGGGAGATGGGGAGCGTCTCCCTGTCTCCCCGCATTAGAACGAGGGGACGTTTCCGTGACATTAGAAGGCGCTAATTGAAAACTGATGAAGACAGCCTTTGGAAGAAAATATGGGTGTTAATCTATGGAACTCAATGACACAGGATATTGCTGAGCCCCAAAATTTGGGAAGATGCAATGAAAGACTGGCATTTTTGTGGCCGACAAGAATATCCTGGGTTAGTCTAGTTAACGCAACGTAGGAAGAGAGGGAGAATCTCCTTTTTCAGGGCCTAACTCAACCTCTATGTGTCAAGGATCAGGATGAGACCTGCCAGAGCAAGTTGCTCCCCGTTCCTGTCTCTTCCTCAGAGGCGTTTGGTGTAGGCCTGTGTTGGAGAGGCCTTCCCTGGATCTGATCCTGTCTGGCTGTGCCCACGTTCCTGTGCCTTTCCATAACATGTCTCTGTTTGACCCCCTTGTAGCCAAAGCTGACTCCACAGGAGAAGCTGAAGTTGCGAATGCAGAAGGCCCTCAACAGGCAGTGTAAGCAGGATCCCTTGATTGTGCCATTTGCTTGCCGCTCTGGCCTGGCCTCATGGCAAACGCTTAAAATCTCAATCTCTCTCTCTCTCTCAGTCAAAGCCGACAAAAAGGCAGCGCAAGAGAAGATGATGCAGCAGGAGCATGAAAGGCAGGTATGTGACCCAGCACCATGACGTGCGTCTTCCTGTGCCTCTGCCTCTAACCACGCAGTTGTGCCACAGCTCCCATTTCACACCCCGGGGTTGCTCCAGCCAATTGGAAAGGCCTCTCCCCGCACCCCCTCTGCCTAGTTAGGAGGGCTCAGAGCTGTCGCCCCAGAGCAGGGCTTGCGTGCACCCTGGGGATGGTGTAGGGGCGGGGAGCGAAGTCAAGGGAGCACTGCCATTGTGTGTTGGGGTTCACCCTGAGCTGGGGGGCTCTTCCACTGCCCGGCTTTTCCACCGCCCAGCTCTGCCCACAGTACAAATGTGCAGTGGCTGCTTGTGGAGGGCCCCTCACTGCCTGTGCACGGTGTGTGGCGTCTGCCTGATCCCTGCCTCTCTCTTTCAGGAGCGGGAAGATGAGCTGCGAGCCATGGCCCGGAAAATCCGAATGAAGTAAACTCTCTTGCTTCCCCCGTTGTCCTCTGGGCGTGTTCTCTGCTGGGTGGGCGCTAATCCCTCATTTCTCCGCAGGGAGAGAGAGCGGCGAGAGAAAGAGCGGGAGGAATGGGAAAGGCAATACAGCAGGCAAAGCCGGTCCCCGTCCCCGCGATACAGTGAGTAGCCACAGCGTGGCCGTGCCCTGGCAAGTGACTCCTGAGCTGCCAGAGTGGGGAGGGGCAGCTGCTTCTTGGGAGCTATGGACAGATCTGGAGAGAGAGCTGCTCCTTGCTGCAGTGGCTAGGAGCTAAGCTGGGAAGCCACGCAATTGTGCATGTGTCCAGCAGCTGTCACTCTGCATCCTCAGCATGCGCTCTGCACGCTGCCTGGGTTCCCAGAGGCTAGGCCAGGGGTGGGCAGTAATTTGGGGGGAGTGCCCACTCTAAGATTTAGGAAAGTGGTCAAGGGCCACTTTCTTCCATGATATTCATGGAGATGTGGGGTCTGGGATGGAGGTTGGGTGCAGAAGGGAGCTTGGGGGAAGGGACTGGGGTGCAGGAAGGAGACTGGAGTCTGGGAGGGAGTTGGGATGAAGCAGGCGGTTGTGACCTAGGGCAGGGGACTGGGGTGCAGGGGTTTGGGATGTGACCTAGGGTAAGAGGAGATTAGGGTGCCAGATCTGGGAGGGAGTATGGGTGTAAGAGTGGGACAGAGGGTTTGGGTGTGTTGAGTCGGGGGGGCAGAAAGTTGGGGCAGGAAAGGGCTGGGGTGCCAGGGGCAGGCTGTGGCCAAGAGACTTACCTGCCAGCTGCCAAACTAGCCTGCCTGCCTGCAGAGCTTAAAATGTTTCCAACCTGCTTGCCTGGCCATGAGCTTCATGAATAACTGAGCCAAGGGGGAGGTTCTTAGTTGCATGTTATTCCAACAGCAGTTCCCATTGTCCAGTTTCTGCCAGAAACTGGTCAATGGGAATGTGCTGGGGGCGGGGCAGCTCCTAAAACTTCACCCCTCCCCTCCAGTTTTAAAACAGAAACAGAGCCCTGCAGCCGCGTTTCTGCACAGGGCTGCAGGGCAAGCTGGGGAGCCTGCCTGGGGCTCCCTGCTGCCTCAGAGCCGGATCCAGTGGCTTGGCAGGCCGGATCCAGCCCACAGGCCGTGTTTTGTGCAGGCCTGGGTTAGGGCCTAAAGCTTTAGAAGTGGCCCCTGATTTTTCACTTGAGCCCCACCCTCCCAGCACCTTTGAGGTCGGTCTCTGCCCCTCAGAGCAGCCCCTCGGGTCTGGGTGTGAGGCAGTGTGCCCTGGAAGCTGGGTGCTTGTGCAGCCGCTCATGCCACCCAGCTGCTTAGCAGAGTGCCCGCAGCTAGGTTTGTGTTTGTGGTGGTGCACATCCACACACACCTCCGTGCACGCGCAATCTGTTCTGCACGTGGATGGGAAAAATGAGCGGGAACACTGGTGTGGGGGGAAGCGTGGTGCGTGCTGTCCCTGGGCAGCAGTGCCATTGGGTTGCTTCCGGCCTCACTGCTGGCTCATGCTGCCAGAGGGCCAACTCCCAATAGAACTCTGCCATAGACAGGGTGTCCCTTTTCACCAGGGGCCTCCCCAGGGCAGAGCTGGATCAAGATGAATAAGAATCAAGACTTTAGATTGGGGTGGGCAATAATTTTTGCCCGGAGGCCACCCCACAAGGGGTGGGGCCTAAATGGCTAGGGGCGGGGCTACCCCCCAACCATGATTGGTTTGGGGGTGGGGGAGCCCCATTGCCACCCTTCCCACTAGGCACCCATGCCTTGGAAAAGGCTTGGCACACTCCTCCACCCCCAGGCCAATCAGGGGTTGCCTCCTCCCGCCCTGCGAGGAGCACGTGGCACTTTGGAGTGCTATGGGTTCCTTGCAGGGAGGGGAAAGGGCGAAGGAAGCTTCATGCAGCTCCCCTGCCCCCAGACCCTGATTGGCCTAGGGGCGGGGAAGTAGCAGGGCCTCAGCGGGCTGGATCCACCTGCTTGGCGGGCCAAATCCGGCCCATGGAAGCCCTTTTGCCCACCCCTGTTCTAGATTGTGAAAGTCGAAGAGTGTAATCAGCTTGTTCTGGCTCCGGCTGGCTGGCAGTTTGCTTCCCGGTTAGACGCTCCAGGTGTAAACTGCATGTCTTGCGCTTGATGCTGCAGTTTGAGGTTAGGCGGATTTCAGAGCTTACTTCCTGGTTTTCTACTAAAATGGGTCCCTTTTAAAACGCACCCCTGTGCTGAGAGGCCGGTCAGCATCATTGTGCACCACAGCCCATGCCCGGGGGGGGGGGACCGAAACGGCCCATGTGAGAGTTGCAGCAGACCCCTCCTTCCCAGGCAGCTCTTGGATTCAGACAGCAGCCTGGTCTCTGGGAGCTGGGTTCTGATGTGGGAGCTTCAGGGGAACCTCGCTACACAGGTGCCTAGATAGGTCCCACCTTAGGCTCCTGCTTTGGAAAATATTGGCCTGTGTGTGTAGGGAAAAGCCAGTTCTCAAGCCCTTGCGTTCTGTAGACAGCCAGCGCGTGAGACTTTGTTCATATAGAACCAGTGGTGGTGCTGATCGTAATGAAACTGCCACCGTAGCCTGGAGCTCATCAGTAGCAAAGGGGTCAGTGGGACTGTGTGAGTCGGAGCCCCCTCCCCTGTTTGCAGGGCGCGGCCTGTGCTGTTCAGTACTTTCCCCAGAGCAGCTGGTGAATCTCCCTGTCAGCAGCAGCACTGAATCCCCTGTGCGTCTCCCATTGGTCACTGTAAACCAGCGCAAGCGTGGAGGGATGGCTGTCCCAGCTGAGAGCTGCTGGAAACGCTCTTCTGCTCTGCAGAGCAGCTGGGTGACTCCTCTCCTGGCTGCCCACAAAAGAGCTGCCTCTCCTAACCCTGTGCCCACCAGTACAGAGGAGTCATCTCTGAGTTGTAACCTGGGTCTTTGCTTTGCAGGTCGGGAATATGGGTCCTCCAGGAGGTAGGTTGTGTCTCTGCACCTGGGATGAGGTAACCAGCCACCTGCAGCTCCCAGCCCTGCTCATGGAGAGCTGTGAGCAGCCATTCCCTAGCCTTGGGGCTGGCGAGCTCCAGAACCATTCAGGCCCCCTCCCCATGTCCTCATAGACCTGGCATGCCCTGCTGCCGGCGACAACAGCAGCGCACCAAAATGACAGCCAGAGTGAAGAGATTTGACCCAAAAAGTGCCTATTGTCCCCTGGCAGTGGCTCCTCCAGTCACTGCCTCCCAGGCTGCTGGCCTCACTCGCGCCTGCCCTCAACACCCTGCTGGCTCCTCCGGTCGCTGCCTCCCAGGTTGCTGGCCCCACTTGCACCTGCCTTCAACACTCTGCTGGCTCCTCTGGTCACTGCCTCCCAGGTTGCTGGCCCCACTCACGCCCCTACCCTGTCCTGAACACCCTCGGGCTCCTCTGAGCCCACTCCATGCAAGTGGAGGCAGGGTGTGTCCTAGCCCTGCAGCAGCAAAGGGCAGCGCGGCCTGGGCTGAGGGAGGCTCGGTGTGCCCATGACAGCTTGTGCAGTGTAGTTGGATGTGTGGGAGGAACGAGGGGAGCTGAGCCCAGGGGGAGCTATCACTCTGGGGAGCTGCTCAATTGGGGCAGGCAGCACAGTCCCTTTGTCCAGCTGGGGCCCAGTTGTCCCCTCCAAGTTCAGTGGAAGGGAGTCAGGAACACAGTGCGGCCTGTTTCAGGCTTCTTCGTGGGCCAGAGAGCTTGCGGGCGCTGCTGCCCCTGTAGGAAAGGCAGAGTGCTGTATGGCTGCCAGTGTAGGCCCTCCTAACCCCAGCCTGACCCTCGGGCCAGGGTGCCCCAGCTGCACACTTCCCCTTCTTGCTCTAACCAGCCTGTCTTCTCCCTTTGCAGGCGTTCACGCTCCCGGTCCAGAAGCCCTCACTACCGCCATTAGGGCGTGGGTCCCAGCGCAGCGCTGGTCCCGGTCCCCGTGCTGTGGCTGGTGCTGCAGGCCCCAGCCCCGCCGTGTAGCAAAGCTGTACATTGCTGTTCTGTTTTTAAGATGCCAGCATCGGATAATAAAAAATCCTCCTTAGCTCTTGCAGCAGCCTTACGTTGGACATCTGGAAGGAGGCCTCCGACCAGCCTCTGCAAGGACCTGCATCCTCGGCCAGGGAAACTGGAGCTTTCCTGTGACACAGGGCGGGGGGAGCGGAGCCTTGTTCGAAGGGGAGTGGGTGAGCAGTGCGAGGCAACCAACACCCCACCCTGGGAATCGTCGCTGTGGGAGATAGCTGTCAGCTGTGCTTCCCCCCTCGGAACGGCTGTGGCCTGCCCCCGCAGCCAGCAGGAAAGGGGGAGTAGTGAGGCTTGGAGGACAGGGAGGCTTAAGTTATGGCTTTCCTAAGGAAGTGCCAGCTCCCTCCACCTCCCACCCTCTGCTGGATGGGCAGGCAAATGCTCTTAGGGTAGGCAGGCCCAGTGTGCTAAGAGGGCAGGCTCCTTCCAGGGCTCGGGGGTCTCCATGCACTAGCCTGGGCCTTTTCTCAGACACAAGTTCCATTCCAGTTGGGTATGGACTTGTGGCTACTGAACTTATAAGGTGGAAGTTTATCCGCTGTAAGTTGGGTTTAAACTGATGGGCGAGTTTAAACCAGGACAACTTGTGTGTGTACAGGTCAGAATCCAAACCAAGCGCCAGCTCTGGTAATACAGCCTGCAATTACCTCGCTCCTTCAATGCCTCCGTCCCACTGGGACGAGCCTGGGTCACAACACAAGAATTTCAGTTCATAGAACTTTGAGAGGTTATTTAGTCTAGTTTCCTGTACTCCTAGCAGGACGAAGTATTATCTGTACCCTCCCTGCCAAGTGTTTGTCTAACCTGCTCTTAAAATCTCTGAGGAGGGAGATTCTTCAGCCTCCCTAAATAATTTATCCCAGTTCATCACCACCCTGACAAAGCTTTCCCTAAACTGCCCTTTCGTTCAAGCCCATTGCTTTTTGTCCTGTCCTATTAGAGATTTACAGAACAGTTTTTCTCTCTCTTCGTAAAAATCTTTTTGTTCTTAAAAATGGTTATATCCCCTTTTTCTTCTTCAGACTAAATTATCCTCATTTTGTTAGTCTTCCCACACAGGGCATGTTTTCTAGACCAGTGGCTCTGAACCTTTGCAAACTACTGTATCCCTTTCAGGAATCTGACTTGTCTTGCATTCCCCCAAGTTTCACCTCATTTCAAAAAAATACTTGCTTACAAAATCAGACCTAAAAATACAAAATGTTCCAGCACTGTGGCTTACCTTCTCATTTTTTACCATACAATTATAAAGTAAATTAGTTGGAATATAAATATTGTACATTTCAATGTATACTACACAGTGGTATAAAAAAGTTGTATGAAATTTTAGTGTGTGATGAATTGCTAGTGTTTTTATGTAGCCTGTTAAAGTATGTAAATATCTAGATGAGTTGATGACCCCCTGGAAAACCTCTGAGTACCCTACGGATACACGTATCCCTGGTTGAGAACCACTGTTCTAGAACTTTCACTATTTTTGTTGCTCTTCTCTACTTTCTTGTTTGTCCCTATCTTTCATGAAATGTGGCACCTAGAACTGGGACATAGCAGAGTTCTAATCTGCTCTACTCTCTGCTGGAGAATCACTTCTTTCGCTACGTCTAGACTGGCATGATTTTCCGCAAATGCTTTTAACAGAAAAGTT
>JANRFK010003594.1:4631192-4641671 GCA_030068395.1 Apalone spinifera | reverse complement strand
TTGTCAGAGGCTGGAGAAGGATGGCAGGAGACAAATCGTTTGATCATTGTCTTCCGTCCACCCTCTCCCGGGGCTACTGTTGGCAGACAGGCTACTGAGCTAGATGGACCTTTGGTCTGACCCAGTACGGCCGTTCTTATGTACTTATGTATGTCATGTGACCTATCAGTTTTAATGTGTACAGTCTGCTGGATCTCTACATCCGTATTTTAGTACGGGTATCATTCTTGAATATGAAGTTAGAAATACAAGGTGTGACTCTGTTTATCATTTTAAATGTGCTAATGACAGCCATTAGTAGTGCTCCTGAAGCATAACGACTTGTAAAACACCCTTGTTTGTCTTGTAAGTCTAAGGTTTCTGGACTAGTAAAACGTGACCATACCACCCAGTGCTGAGAGCCATCTTGAACCTGGTAAATTTAGATGGAAAGGGGGAGGCTGTAAAAAAAATTCCTGCCATGGAGGAGAGTCTATTTAAGCAATGGGAAGCAACTGGCCCTTGTCTTCAGCTGTCCTGGGAAATGGTCTAGCATGCGCTAAAAGGATACAGAGAGGGCTGGAGACCTAAGTCAGAGTTCAAGAGTTTGGCTGTGACTTGAAGATTATGCCTGAAATAAGAGCAGCTCTTTAGAGTAAGAATCTGCATGAAATAAGTTTCTTAGGCCACATCTACATTATGAGATAATGTCAAATGAATTAAGGTTGATTTCCTGCCACCCGATATTTGTGAAGGTCAATGCCCCCACTTTGCGCAAGAATTCAACGTTGTTCGAAGTAATACATCCCCCATTAGGGAGACTGCTGTCGACTTTGAGAACAATACACTCTGCGTAGAAATCCCACAGTGCCTGTGCTGCTTTGCATTCTGGGTTAGGCTCCTGGTATACAGCAGGTATTTTTGGGTTCATGTCATCAGCGTCCCATAATGTGCTTATCTACTTTCTCCCCCCTTCATGAGATCAACAGAAGACAGTCTTTTCATCCCTTTTTTGGCCCAGTTACCCATGCAGATGCCAGAACAGTGCGAGCATGGACCCTCTTGCTTGTGGATCCCATTGTCCATCAAAGCATTGTGATGATGTTTACCTTGGTGCACTTAATGGTGCACCAAGAGAGCATATGCATGGCATTCCAGGAAGAGGACAACTCTTGGGATGTCATGGACATTCAGTTCATCCAAGCCCTTAAGTTGAGTGAATTGGAAATTCTGTAGGCATTCAGTTCTCTGGAAATAGTGGAATGCTGGTTCTGGTGCAGTCAGACAAGTATAGACTGGATGGACCATGTAGTGCTGGAGGCATGGGATGATTAGCAGTGCCTGCAAATTTCCAAATATGCAAAGCTACTTTCATGGAACTTTGTGAATTGTTTTCACAAACAATCCTGCTCTGAAGCACAGGAACACCAAAATGAGACCCACTCTGAGGCTACAGCTACACTGTAGCCTTCTTCTGGAAAAGCTTATTTAAACGAAGTGCAGTGTAGAATATCGCCATGCGTCATTTTCACAATTAATTAGCAACCGCTTTTGTGCAGAAAGGAGCTGTGTAGACAGCTCCTTTTTGCACAACCCCCCCCCCCCCCCCCCCCTTGCGTAAGAACAGTTCTTCCATATAAGCTTTTCCAGAAGAAGGCTGTAGCTTGACAGTGGAGAAATATGTGGCAATTGCCCTGTGGAAGCTTGGAATGCCAGACAGCTACCGGTCAGTTGGGAATCAATTCAGAGTGGGGAAATCTACCGTGGGGGGCTGCTGTTATACAAATAGCCAAAGCAATCACTGCCATTCTGTTACAGAGAGTAGTGACTCTAGGAAACATGGATACCACAGCGGAGGGCTTTGCCATTATGGGATTCCCTAGCTGTAGTGGGGCGATAGGTGGAACACATATCCTCATCTTGGCGCCTGACCACGTTACCAAGGAGTATCTAAACCGCAAGGGGTACTTCTTGATGGTCCTATATGCATTTGTGGATCACGAGTTGTTTCACTGACATCAACATGGGATGGTTGGGAAAGGTGCATGATACATGCATCTTGAGGAACTCCTGCCTCTTCAGAAAGCTGCAAGTTGGAACTTATTTCCCAGACCAGAAAATTAGAATTGGAGGGTTTGAAATAGTGATCCTTGGCAACCCAGCTTATCCCTTGTTCCAATGACTCATGAAGCTATTTGTGGGCAGCCTGAACTCCAGAAAAGAACAGTTCAACTACAAGCTGAGCAAGTGCAGAATGGTGGTTGAATGTGATTTGGGGCATTTAACGGCAAGTTTAGGAGTTTACTGACTAGGTTAGACCTCAACAAATGCAACATTCCTTTTGCGGTGGCAGCCTGCTGTGTCCTCCATAATATTTGTAAAGTTATCTGGCAGGGTGGATAGCTGATGTAGAACACCTAGCCAGAGATTTTGAACAGCTAGACGCCAGGACAATAAGCAGGGCTCGACAAACTGCTGAATCTACTCGCCCATGGCGAGTAGATTTCAGCCAGTCGCTCCGAGCGCCCCATTCACCGGCGCTTCGCACATGCGCAGTGTCATTCTGGCGCATGCGCAGTGCGGGGCTGGTGAGTGGCTCTCGCCAGGGTTTGTCAAGCCCTGACAATAAGGATAGCAAGTGCAGGGCAGCACAAGTCAGAGAGGCTTTGAAAAAAAGTTTTATGATTGGCCTGTTTTGAGAGTCATGTCCATTGCTCTCAATGAGGTGCCCCTGCATTCGGTGTTTGCCTGTAATCCCCCTAACCCTTGCAATACCCACAATAAAGAGACCGTTGTTCAGAAATCATGTAGTGTTTTGGGTTGTTTTTTGGGGGGGAGGGGGAGAAGAGGATGGACAGAAGGGACAGAAAAAGAGTCCATGGTGGGACCCTGGGGGGGGGGGGGGATGAGAAATGCGAGGACAACCTTTTACTTTGTGACACCCTGGATTTTGAGTGTGAGGCTGCCCTTGAGGGTCCGTCCCCCCATCTCCTAGGGCCCCTTGGGATATGTCCACACAGCGGCATTATTTCAGAATAACTGACGTTATTCCGAAATAACGAAGAGCGTGTCTACACAGTAAGCCATTATTTCGAAATAATGGTGAGCTGGAGGAGGACTTACTCCAACTCCTGTAACCCTCATTTCATAAGGAGTAAGGGAAGTCGGAGGAAGAGTGTTCTTCCTTGGATTTCCTGCTGTGCAGACAGCGCCAAAAGCTGAATTAAGCTATTTCAACTTCAGCTATGCAATTGACATTGCCAAAGTTGCGCAACTTAATTCGTCTTTTGCTCTGCTGCGTAGATGTGCCCTGGTAGAGGAGGCCACGGAACTGGGTGAGGAGGGAAAGTTGTTCCCTAAGGGGTGGGAGGGATCCTATCTAGCTATGTGTCTTGGAAAGCATCCATCACAGATGTCAAAGATGAAACATGATCCTGGTGCTTCACTTGCAGTTCTCTGCATGCTTTCCTTTCCTCACATGCCACTCTCGTCGTGTCTTCCTGCACTCATCTACATGTTGCAAATGGGCGGACTGCATTTGCTCCTTGAACATGTCTTCCCTTGTCCATTTTTGCTTTCAGATTTGTGCAAGCTGGACAGCTGGTGGGGCCGTGGGGGAGGCAGAAGGGAGGGAGGAGGTGCCAAAGTCTGAAGTCATGCTTAACTGGGGATGGGCACATGGAGGTGAGCAGCAGAGGTAGCAGCTAATAGCTTCCCCTCCTTCATCCAGGTTGCTGTGCCAGATATCAGTCTTCTCCTTATCACACAGGGTATGTCTACATTGCATTCCTCCTTGAGAGAGGAATGCAAATGCAGACAAGTGAAATTGGAAATGAAGTGCGGACTTGAATTTCCTGAGCTTCATTTGCATAATCACATCCAGCCGCTATTTCGAAATACCCTATTTCGAGATTAAAAAATGCCGTGTAGATGCGGTTATTTTGAAAGAAACCCCTTCTTTCGAAATAACCCTTACTCCTTAAAAAATGAGGCTTAATGGTTATTTCGAAAGAAGGGGTTTCTTTCAAAATAACCGTGTCTATGTGGCGTTTTTTATCTCGAAATAGGGTATTTCGAAATAGCCGGATGCGATTATGCAAATGAAGGCTGCATTTGCATTTCTCTCTTGAAAGAGGAATGCATTGTAGACACCCACAGTGACAGGAAGCTGATGCTGACTGAATGTGGCCAGGAATCTGGGCCTTATGCTGCACTGATGCCAGACCGCTTACTGGTAGCTTGGTGTGGGAAGGTGTCCTCCTGTGGAGGACAGAATAAGGCAGCAGGCCTTCCCAGCAACCTTGTGAGAAGGATCAAAGAGTTCCTCTATGAGAGCTTCATGGAGATGTGTCCTGCTCCATATCTACACATCTTAACAAGCTGTTCTGGACCCCCTGCACTGTGTAGACATAGGTTCATCACACCCAATTACCTTAACCGGAATGTAGCAAGAAAAAGAAGCGTGCTCCCCAGTAAGGATGTTAAAGAGCAGTTATTTGGCTAATCATGTAGTCAATATAATTTGTATCGACTGGGATTGGATGATAGGGCAATCATCAAGTTATCTATCCTGTTCTGTTCATTGAGCAGGAGAACCTGGCATTGGCCACTGTCAGTAGATTGGACACTGGGCTAGCTGGACCATTTGTCTGGCCAGTCTTATGTGGATGATCTGCCCTGTTTATATCAGTGGCTACCATCTCTGGTGCTAGTGGATGTACCTTAAAATGGCCAATTTCTCATGTTTTGAGCAAGGAAATGGAAGTTCATTTTCTAAAGCTGTAACTTGTGTATTGACATTGAACAACGAGATTAAAAGCGGAAGGTTGAGGTAGCTTTTATTTGCCTGAGCAGAGCCTCTGCATGGGTGAATGCTGTATGTCACGTTTCAGTTCCAGGCTTACATTCTGAGAGTGGCTTTAAAAAAAAACAAAAACCTACCCGGAGATTTCACATCTATTTCTCAGCCCCCGTCTGAGTCAGGGAATTTATTGGCCAGAGTCACGGGACTTTTTAAAATGGGTTCAATTAAAAACAATTTAAAACAAAATATTTACTTCTGAAACAAGTGAGTCATCATTGTCCTGTGTCTATTTGTGGAGAATGAAACCACTCCAGAATCTGTGTGTCATGTCATAAGCAATGTGTGACTGAGATTCTGGTAAATGACTCATTACTGGGTTAGATTGTAATGTCAACATGCCAGAAACTGCAACGTTCAAATAAAACGGAACAGAACTTTAGCCCGGATTCTTGTCAATACCTCACTGACCTGATTTAACTCAGCAAATTCCAGGATTAAGTTTGGGTCCGGTTCCCATTCTTGTGTCATGACTGAAAGAGTTTGTAGATGTAAATGGCGTTAACAAATCCACCAGAATAGCATTGTAAATGTAGTCCCTTCTTAACTGTATCTTGCTTTTTCAAACAATGAAACTGATACTGACCACCTGGATGGGGAGGAGAGGTTTTTACTTGTAAAATGCTTTGATTGGTGTCTAGTGGTTAGAACACACAGCTGGGGATCAGGACTCCTTTATTTCTGGCTTTAGATGGGGGAGTGATGGTTAATGGTAAAAGCAGAGGACTTTGGTAGTTCAGTCTTTTTCACAGCTGTGTCATGGATGACCTTTTGAATGGTGTCATGACTCTGTGCCTCAGTTTCCCCATCTGTATGACTGGGAACTTAGGGCCAGCCCACTGTTGTAATTTGCTTTGAAATCCTAGAGGACTGCAGTGCAGTGTTGTGTGTAATATTAATGGCAGTTTCCCGCCAAAGCCAGGGTTCTTGTGACAGCCGCATGAGTCCCAAATGCGGCTTCTCCAGGTGCAGCAGAGGTGGCATCAAGTCCAAACTCCAGCAAGCAGAGGAGGGAGTGCCAATGCCTGTTGTTTACCTTGCACTATCTGACACTTGCTTTCTCCCGCACTCCAGAACCTGATGAAAATCGCTGCTCAGAATCTCGTCCAGAATACAAACATCGATAACGGGCAGTGAGTAGTCTTTCCCCTCCTCCCTTGGGTAGGGCTATTTTCTAACCCAGGAGCCAGAAGGACCATGTCTTTAAACTTCTCAACTTCAAAGGACACTGTGGCTTCCTTGCCCTGGTACAAAGCAGGAGTTCATTGGGCCATCCTGAGAGCTGATCATTCACCCCAGCTCTGTTGTATCAGTGAGAGCAGAGTCCGCCTGCATTGGGTGCCTTTCTGGAGCTCATGTTCTTCTGGTGTCTAGCAGCTGAATTTCCCTTCATGGCCTTGGATGGCAGGCACCCACCATGGGTACCAGATGGCTCCATTGACATTGTTTTGAAAGAACAAAGCCCTGCGTGGCTTGAACAGGTCACCTTAAATCAGTGTTGATTTGCTCCCAGTGCAGTTTAGTAACCACCAAACAGCACCCCTGCCTGACAGCTGCTTGTGAAAGGGGCTGGCTGGGTCTAATTGGGCTGGCACACACTTGGACAAAGCCCACTGTACCCACTGGGCACTCCAGCCCCATTGAGGGCAGGAGAGCAGACTGGGCTAAATGGGGATCATTTCCCTGAACTTCCACTGCTAAAGGTTAGGGTGGGGGAGACATATTGATGAGGGTGTGGAAAAGGGGAAAGTTTGCCCTGCAACTGTCTCTTTTTGCAGCAGAGCCATCCTTTCCATAGGATGGTTAGAGGCAGCTGCTTTAAGCCCCGTCCTATGGAAGAGATGGTCCCCTATATTGATGGGAGCCCGCAGGGCCTGGAATGGCTGGGGGGGCTGGCAGCAGCAGTCGCCCTCCCCCCACCATACATATCACAGCAGCAGGAGACTGGGAAGTGGAGTGACCTAGCAGCCTGTGCAGCTTGACCACCATTTCCCAGCCTGGTCGTTCCGTGTTACCAGGGTGGCAGGAAGCGGAGTGGCCTGGCCCTGGTTTGCTTTGCTCTGCTCCCCAGAGTGACACAGGCTCAGGGAGCACAGAGACCTGGTTGGGAGATGGAGGTAGAGCTGTGCAGGCTGCTGCATGGATTGCTCTGGGCTCCCTCTTTCGCACTGAGTGCAGTATCTGACTCCTGCTTTCGCCTATCACCAAGCCCCCTGGTTATGCCCCCAGATCACGTAACTTGGGGGCTTCAAGGAAGGAGTTCAGGGGGGAGTATGGATGGGGGAACTTGGAGGAAGGGATGGTTCAGGGGTGGAGCAGCAACATGGAGAGGTGAGGCGGGGGGGGGTCTCCCAGTGTTCTTGCTTCCCCTAGGAAAGGCCCTTTGTAGGGTTCACCCCGAGACTCATTAGCATGTCCCCTTTAAAGAAGATTTGGGCTACACATGCTTTTCCCAGCCTGCTGGCCCATTGCTCTCCCTGCCACATGGAGACTGCCACTTCCATGTCCACTTGTGGAATCCGGAGGCCTTTCCCAATCTCAGTTGTGATCCCCATCATCTTTCTGTGCTTTAGGTGACCCTCCATTGGGATATGTAGGGGGTGAGGCACGTCAGCACCAACTGTTCTTAGCACAAAGCAGCCTGTCTGGCCCTGCTGTGATTCAGTTCCCTGAGTCCACCAGCCTCTGGCAGCACAAGCCCTGCCCTGCCCTCCAGGCCTCACAGGTTTTCAATGTGTCCCTGGAGTGCCCAGTCCCTGTTCCGCTGAACACTCGCCAAATTCCAGACCTGCTGACCCTGCAGGCAACGTGCACAGCAGCTTGTAAGGTGCAACTCCGACCTGACATTTGGCTCAACACCACCACTCCAATACAAGTTTATAACAAAGATCAGAGGTTCTAGTGATGGCGAGTAACAAATGGAATCAAGCAAAATCTCCACGTTCTTCATAGAGTTTAAACTTCACAGGTTAAACCTTCTGTCTGCAGAAGTTTTATCTCCCCTGAAGTTCTCTGCAGCATTCTCAATCAAGCCACCAGAAAAGGCCCCTTTTGTGGAGTGCTGTGCTTTTACCTCCTTGGTGAAGGGTGAAGGTCTTCTCTAAGCTCCCAGAGATAGTCAAGCAATCCCTTTATATGAATCCACGATATATGTTCCTTCCCCCAATGTCTTTCTCTTCCTGTTAGATGCTTTTTGCAATTCCCCACAAGCCACTGAGGGGAGGCCCACTGTGACTACAACTCTGCACAGTTGATGTCTGCAGGTTTCACATTTGCTGGTGATCAGTATCTTGATCCAGACTTTCACAGTATATTTGGAGCAGAAGTATGTAATATAGGTGCTGCATAGAATCCACTCATACATTTTCACAATTATATGTAGGAGCACTGGCACGGCACCTTTCATTTGGGATCTCCTGGGACACTCTTGGGTACATACCAGACCCCAGGAATTCTTGTAGCCTTTCCACACCCCTTTGCCAGTTGGCAGTGAGATTTGTGGAGCATGAGGGATTCTCCAGCCTGGGGAACTTCCTCCCTGCTGTTCAGCAGTCCCATCAGAGGATTAGCCCAGTTCTTTGCCCTCCCTTGTGGGACTAGATCCCTGACCTGGGTAGTGCTGGGGTTTGGATCTGGCTGCCTTTCCTGGAGCAGATGACTTGGAGCACAGCCATGACTGCATTACCATGGCCATACTGTTAGAGTGCCTGTCATTTCAGGAAGAGCAACGACGGGGTGGTGCAGCGCTTCGACAAGAGCCTGGAGGAGTTCTATGCCCTGTGCGACCAGCTGGAGTTGTGCCTGGTGAGCTAGCCCCTTGTCAACAGAGCTTCATGGGAGTTGTAGTTTGGTTGCTTCATGTCCCCATTCTCCTCCACTAGCCAGGATCCCCAGCTGGACTCTGTCCCATGATGCACCCAAGAGGTGCATCACTGCTGTTGCTGGCTGTGGAGCATCATGGGAAATGGAGTCTGTTCAGCTTCTAAAGAACGAGGCTATGAAGCAACAAAACCGTCTCCCATGTTACCAGCCACTGTAGCCGCTTTGCACCATGAGACATGGTGGCTCATGAGAGATGTAGTCTCACCCCCTCTGAAATGTTTCAATTGTTTTTATTCAAAATGGCTGTGAGAAAATTTCCTTTAACTTTGATTGGTTTTAGTAAAATTCAATATTCAAAATTGCTGCGTTCAACCCCAAACTAACTTTTTTTTAGTTCTTGATTTGACGAAATTTAAATAGGAAAAGTTGTTTCCTGTTTGACATAAAAAAGCTATTTTTGACTTCTTGGAATTGCATTATTTGCCCTACTCTGGCTTTGTTTCCCTCCGAGGCTTGGTCAGCCATAGCCGGTAGCCTGGAGACAATAGCTCAAACAGGCCTTTTAGTTTCAACAGGGGAGTTTTCCACTGTTGGATCTCAGCATCATAGGGTTGGTCCGTACATGGCACCCAGACATGGGTGTTGCTGCACATTCCTTTCAACCCCCGGAAGCCGACACTGGCTCCAGTCTTGTGCAGGGTGTGATGCTGGATTACCAGCACAGGCTGGGGTCAGAATGGTTCGGGGGTGGGGATGGGGTCAGGGAAATGGTCAAGGCAGGGGTAGGCAGGTGCGTGACCCCGGGGTGCCTTGCCCTGCTGGGGGCGGGGTCTCATGAGGGTCCAGTCTGTGGCACCCTTGCCTTCCTGCCATGGACCCAGATGCCCAGGGACCAATGCAGCTTTGGATCAGGGGGACCCCCTCCATGTGTTTTCCTGTCCCCGCAGCTGCCGGAGCCAGAGCCCGGGCAGCACTCACCCTCTGGTGACGGTGCTGGTGGCTGGGCGTGACTTCAGCGCTATCTTTAGCCTGCCTGACGGGGGCACTGCAAGGCAGAGAGGGAGGCAAGCGGAGTGGGGAGAGCCAGGGCTGGGGCTGCAAAAGAGGGTGGAGAGTGGTGGGCTGGAAGAGGTGGGAGCGGGACTCTCAGGTGAAGGTGACAGATGGCCTGGAAGGCAGTTCCGCACCTCCCGCCCCCAGCAGAAAAACAGCACTGCAGAGTGAGCCCCCTTCCTCCCCATGGCCCCTGCACCCAGCCTGGCTCCAGCCTGCCCCTGGCAGCTGGCTTGGGGGCGCCCCGCCTGCCTCTGGAGTAGTCCAGCTCCTCCATGCTGGCTGGCTGCCCCCAGAGCAGCCCCAGCCCCCGAAGCAGCTGCCCACCATGCAGATCCGCCAGTCAGTGAGGCTGGGCAGGCAGAGAAGGGGGAGAGCACTGGCCACTTGTGCGCAGCCCCATCTGCAGCCTCCCTGCCTGCTCCCCGGAGCTGGTGCTGTGGCTGTGTGCCGGCCCGAGGCTCCTGTGGCAGCACGGGCTCCCTGCTGTGTGGGAGGGAGGCTGAGCTCCTGCCGTGCATGCCACTTCTGGCTTGCCTGCCACAGATTGCTGCCCCCTGTGCTAGGCAAAGGGAGTAGGGTGATGAGAGGGCTGAAGGGAGGGGTGGGAGCAGTGGGGCTTGGACAAATTAGCACAGATGTACAGTGCGGGCAGGCAAGAGAGTGAATTGAAAGAGGGGAGAGGGCCTGAGAACTTGACTTGGCCAGGGACAATTAGGGTATGTCTACACTAGCTCGGTAGTTCGAGCTAGGTAGGCAAATGA
>JANRFK010003594.1:4615149-4626683 GCA_030068395.1 Apalone spinifera | reverse complement strand
CAGGGTACCCTGGCCAGGCCCCCCCATTCATCCCCTGTAACCCCTGGGGGGGGGTCAGTGAATCGCCACAATGAAGCATACCTGGCCAGCCCCCCCCATTCATCCCCTGTAACACCGGGGGGTGTCAATGAATAGCCACAGCACAGTGTACCCTGGCCAGGCCCCCCCATCCATCTAGCCCCTGGAGGGGGGGCAGTGAATAGCCACAGCACAGTGTACCCTGGCCAGGCCCCTGGGGGACAGAGAAGACCAGCAGCACAGTGTGCTGCTGCCAAGCCCCAATGCTAGGGCCCCTGTGCTCAGCTGCGCGCTGGCCAGGGAGATTCCTTGCGCAGGTGCGGGTCTCGGGGCCCCTGTGCTGCCACGTCCCCCCTCAGAGGCCTGGGTGGCTTTGGGCGGCATCTTTGCAACACGACGGGCAAGCTGGGCTTTGACGAGTTCCAGTGTTTGTGGGGGAACATCAAGAGGCAGCAGGTGGGGGGGGGGCTGTGGCTCGTGCCCCTCTGTGGACAGGGGGAGGTGAGGCCTTGGGGCCCCCAGGCTGAGAGGGGCCTTTTCCAGGGTGCTGGCCTCTGAGGAGCCTCCCCAGCTGGAATGACCGTAATGCACCTAATAGCACTAAAACATACAGCGCCTAGCTCGGTGGGGCCTGGTCTGTGACCGGGGCACCTAGGCTGGGGTTTTCACAGTTGGGTCATGGCCCCCCTAGGTAAGCTACTGCTGGCCGCAAGATGCTTCGTTTACCTGAGTGTCCGTAGGCCCAGAGCCTCACAGCTCCCGTTGGTTGCGGGTCTCCTGTTGCCAGCCAATGGGCACTGTGAGCCTTAGCTAAACCAAGTGTCTCCTGCCTGCCAGCGGCTCACCTGCGCGGACCTGCAACCCAAGTTTGAAAATCCTTGAGTAACGTGCTACCGTAATACACCTAATAGCACTGAACTGTACAGTGCCTGGCACCAGGGGGGAGTGCTCTGCTGCTCCCTGTTGGTTGGGATTGGGACTGCTCAGTTGTGTGTCCTAGCCCCTTTGCTGCTAGCAGACCATGGAGAGCCTCCTGTGGCAGCTGGGAGGGGAGTTCAACCTGTTCTGTTGCCAGAGCTGTCCCTGCCAAGGTGTGGGGGGTTCCACTGTGTGGCAGGGGCAGGGTTAGGAAGGAAACGTCCCGTTCTCAGCAGGTTCCTGTGGCTGGAAAAGGCAGGTTGCATCATAGCAGAATTTTTAGGGCTGAGGGCTGGGAATGGAGGCTCCTGCTTGTGGTGGTCTGGGGAGGGACGCTGCATCCTGTGGCTGGGAGAGGGGGTGGGACAGCCGAGCCCCTCCCAGGCAGGGAACGCTCTGTCCTAAGCCAGCGTGGCCGCCCCTCCCTCCCAACCCGGGTGGGAACAGCAATGAGCTCTTGGAAACAGCAATCAGCTGCCAAACCCAAGAACAGCAGCAGTGACCCAAGGAAACAAATTGCTTCCGAGAGAGCCCAGGCCAGATTCTGAGCCTCCCCAGCAGTGTTAATCCAGAGTCACTCCATGAATGGCTTCAGTACACCATGGGACAGATTCACATCACTGTCAGTAAATAGGGAGTCATTCCCCAAGGGACTTCAGTGCTGCATGGGCCAGATTCTGATCTCATTGGCACCCTTGAGTAAACTGGAGTCACTCCACTGATTCTGATTTGAGGTGTACCTGTGTGTAAACCTAGAGGGACTCCACTGGAGCAACGGCCAGGTACTGAATTTGGTCACGTACCTTCCCCCTGGGTTACGCACTTTGCTGTATGTTAATAACTAACAAGGCCTATCAGTTTATATTTGCCGCAGTTTATATTTGGGGGAAACTGAGGCATGGACTGTAAAAGATCACAGAGCCAGAAGAACTCAGGAGTCCTGACTCTCACCTCTTCACCTCTCTTTAGTTCCCGGAACTGGGAGCAGAACCAAGGTATCTTGATGGCCAGGCCCACCTCCCGACCCTACCCACAAGATTTACTCCCCTGCTAGAGTTGGGGCTAGAACCCAGGAGTCCTGGCTCCCGGTCCCCTGCTCTAACTGCGCCATTGACCCCCCACAGCGTCCCGCATTAGCTGGTGTGGGGGCTGTTTGCCCAATCCCTTCCCAGTGGACCCGGGTGCTCATTTCCTGGTTTGGATTTTCAGCCCTCCAGCTGAGAGTGGGGGTGGAAAGGAAGTGGGGAGGGGGGGCGGAGGCTGGGTGTGCGGCAAGGCGGGGGAGTGGCTGATCTAGGCTGAGGGATGAACTCACAGGGAACAGCCTGTTCTTTGTGCTGCAGGAGGGGACTTCTCTGCATTGTTTCGGATTTACGCAACCTCTTCCCATCCTGGTAGCCCTGCTGCGTGGCTGACTGGCCACAGGTGGAAGGAGGGCTCTAGGGACTGGAAATGGAGGGGCGAAGCCCCTAGATTATCCCCAGCCTCCCAGCCCCCTCCTCTTTCCCGTGCAGCCCAGCCCTCTACCCCTCCACACACTCCCCCAAGGATTTGCAGGACGGCCCTTTTGTGACTAACCCGGCTGACTGACTGGGCTGGGATAGAGCCCTCATGGAGCCAGCAGGCCAGGCCCCTGGCCCCAGGACTGCCCCGAGTGGCAGGGGAACCCTTGGGAAAAGGAGGGCAGAGAGAGGCAGGGGCAGAGGAGAAGGGAGCAGAGCCCGGAGCTGCCCTGGAGCAAAGGGAAAAGGGGACCCCCCCATTAGCACCTGGGCACCCCATCCCTGTTACTCCCCTTGCCTTGCGCCCCTCCCTGCAAGCATTGGAGGCAGCACTGGAGCAGGGGCCATGCCCCTTCTGAGCCTCAGGGAAACAGGAACTGGGCTAGCAACCCTCCTTGGTGGGGCACCATGAAGGGCTCCCCCTGGGGCTCAGGTTGTGGCAGCATGTGGAGTGACCGTCGGTGGCGGTGTGGGGGCGGGGAGGACACGAGTGTGTGCAAGGTGACGTGCATTGGTGAGATGTGTGGGACAGTGTCTGAGAGGGCTGCACCGTGTAACGTGAATGCAAGGGGGCATGCACTGTGGCATGTGTGTGCTGCCTGTGTGAGGGGGTGTGCACAGTAGACTGAGTGGGAGTGGGGCAGGGGTGCACCCTGGAGAGGTGTGGGTGGGAGGGGCGGGCAGCACAGAATGTGAATGCACCAGGTGTGTGAGCAACACACTGGGTGTGCATGCACACGGTGGGGTGTGCCTGTGAGAACAGGTGTGGCAGTGGGTGAGTTTCAGGATGGTGCATCACAGAAGGTTTGTGGGTTGGCGTGTGTGTGTGGCAGGGTGCTGGGGGAAGGGGGGTGTGTGGTAGCTGTGGGTGAGGTGTGAGCCCTGCCTGTCCTTGGGGGAGGGTTGTGTTGTGTTTGGTGGTGGGGAGAGCTGTGTCTGGTGGGAGACTCGAGCGGGGATGTTAGTCCTGTATGTGTGTTATCTTTTTGCGTGTCTCCAGGGCTGTGTGTGCTTGTTTGTGTGTCTCTGAGTGTGTGAGCTGGGCGTGTTTGTGATGTGGGCTGTGGTAGCTCTGTGCGGTTGTGAGCTCTGCGTGGGTGTTTCTGCCCTCAGTGTGCGTCAGCGAGGTCGATTCCTTTGCAGGGCGGGCTGGGCTGAGGCCTGATTGTGCCAGGTGCAGGCTCCTTGCAGACCAGCATGTTCAGCTCCAAAACCAGCCCAGACACATATCCCCCTCCCCTGCTTCTCGGGCGGCTGCTGCGTGACGCAGGTGAATGCCCCTAGCAGTCTGCAGGGGGCAGCACGAGAACTGGGAATGTGCCCAGGGCACACCAGAAATGGTGTAAACAGGAAAGGGAGCAATTGTGAGTGTGGCGCCAGTCCTTGCTCTAACCAGACTCTCCACACGCACACACACACATACACACAGCTGGGGTTAGAGGCCAGGAGTCCTGGCTCCCAGCCCCATGCTCTAACCACTAGACTCCATTCACATTTCAGCTCCCCGTGAGCTTTTGAGATTGGGTCAGAGTGTGAAGAGGGCTTAGGCCGAGCTGAGTCCCTGCAGTCCTGGAGACTTGTACCAGAGCTGAGGACCGCCCCACGGGACATGCACATGGACAACTGCAGGGCGCAGAGTGGGGGCTGGGCCGAGGGGCCTGGGACTCTGTGGCTGACAGGAGCAAAGGGGGCAGATGTGCTTTGGCTCAGACATTTGGAGGCTGGAGCTATTACATGTATTGTGGTAGTCATGGGGGGAAGGCTGGACATTTTATTTGCTATTATTTTAGCGCTGTTATGACAGTCTCCTAGGAGCACCAAACACGGCCCAGACTAAGTGCTACAGACTGAGCTGGGGTGCGTGTAGGCATGTGTGCATGCACATGCACACATGTATGTATACGCACATGCGTGGCGGTGGTGGGCTCAGCCTCATCTCCTTCAAAAGCCCCAAGCCCCAGTTTCCTTCGAGGAAAATGGACAGAGATGCAGCTGAATGCTCCTTGACTTTTGGGAGATGTTGGAGCATCTGATAGAAGGTCTCCTAAGCAAGGGGATGTGTAAGGATAGAGGCAGGAGTTAGAGAGAGGGCAGAGAGCCAGAACTCCTGGGTTCCCATCCCAGCTCTGAGAGGGGAGTGAGGTCTAATGGTTAGATCAGGAGACTGAGCGCCTGCATGCCTGGGTTTTATCCCTGGCTCAGGGAGGCAGCCTGTTCTAGTGACTTCAAACAGAACCAGAAATCGCAGCCCTGCCACTGACTCAGCCTGTGCCTTGGTTTCCCCGTCTGTCAAGTCAGGGTAATTACACCAGCTCGCAGGCTTAATGAGTATTTGCAAAACACATGGCTATTGCCATGGTGATGGTAATGCGCTGTGTGTCCTTGGCACCTTCCGCAGGAGGACTCCAAAGCCCCCTGGGAGCATGAGTGAGGCTGGTGTCTGGCTCACCCCCACCCTTCATGGTGCCCCACCAAGGAGGGTTGCTAGCCCAGTTCCTGTTTCCCTGAGGCTCAGAAGGGGCATGGCCCCTGCTCCAGTGCTGCCTCCAATGCTTGCAGGGAGGGGCACAAGGCAAGGGGGAGGGATGGCTCAGTGGTTTGAGCATTGGCCTGCTAAACCCAGGGTTGTGAGTTCAATCCTTGTGGAGGCCGTTTAGGGATGTGGGGCAAAAATTTGTAAGGGATGGTACTGGGTCCTACTGTGAAGGCAGGGGACTGGACTTGATGACCTTTCAGTCTCTTCCAGTTCTAGGAGATAGGCAATCTCCATTATTAAAAAATTTCATAAGGGGGAGGGAAAGAGAGGCACAAACACAGGGGGGGGGATTTGCCCAAGGTCACCGAGGGCAAAGACAACAGTCGAACCCAGGAGTCCTGGCGTCTGGTTGTGCTCCAAGCCAGAAGCAGGACCCAAGAGGCTGCATTAACAAGTCTGAGCTGTGAGATGCCACGCCCCATCTCAGAGATGGGAGCGAAAGGTAGGAGTCTTGTTGCCCAGTCCCCTGCTTTAACCACTACACCCCACTCTCCACCCAGAGCTGGGGATAGAACTCAGCCCTCTGCTGCAACCATTAGGCCCCATTCCTTTCCCTAACCCAGGAGTCAGGGTTTAATCCCCAAACAGTGGCGTTTGTCCCAGGAAGTTGCCATTGTGTCCTTCAGGATGCATGCCCCCTCTGCCTGGAATCTTCCCCCAGCAGCAGCCACATGGGAAATTCGGAGACTTTGCCCCGGGGCTGGGCAAAAGGTGGGCCTAGGGGGGAAAGGGCGCCCGAAGGCTGGGGCTTGAGGAGGGTGGATCTGAGGGTAGCCTGTTCTTTCTCTTTCTTTTTCTAAATAGGTAATATTGTCACGGGCGGGGCACGGCAGTGACTGCAAACCCAGTGACCTTGACAGGAGGCACGTTTTGTTCTCCTCGTTTCCGTGGTGGTTTCTTGCTGGCGACAGCATTCTCGTCAGACAGCGATGACTGTGGTGATTATTCATGATCATTTACTGGTGGTGGTGTTGTGGCATCTCAGAGGCACGGGCTGTGCAAGGCACGTACATTTTGATGGCTATTAGGTGTATTACGGCAGAATCTAGACTTGTTGGTCACGCACAAGGGCTCCATTGTGCCAGGTGCTGTACGTTTGTATTGTGATTTGTTGTATTACTCGTTGAATCTAGACACCGTGGCAATGGATTGGCCTCCATTGTGCCAGGCACTATACATTTGCATTGCTAGTAGGTGTATTGTGGTAGAATCTAGGCACCACAGTAATGGACCAGCCCCTCTTGTGTTAGGTGCTGTACATTTGCATTGCTATTAGGTGTAGTATGGTAGAATCAAGGGACCCTGGTTGTGGACTTAGCCTCTATCATGCAAGGTGCGGTACATTTGTGCTGGTCTTAGGAACCATTTATCCTCCAGCTCGCTCAGCGCAAACTGCTTGCCGACCTGGGGCTTGTTTAGCCACCTGGGCAGGGACCATAGGGACTGTTAGAGACGGGGGCTCATCTGCCCAAAGTCTCTCATCTCCTCCAATGGCTGGCACCCCTAGGAGGAAGGGAGCTGCAGAGGACCCCTAGGCGGGCACTGATGGGTTGACCTGCCTTTGGGGGAAGGTTCTTCCAGCCACCATGTTGGGGGCGGGGGGGGAGGTTGACGGGGACACGTGAATGGACGGTCGACTGTGCGTGTGTGTCAGAAGCGAGAGAGGAATTGGAGTGCATGGAAATAATTCCCAATTAGCAGCTAATTATTAGCAGTGATATTTTAGCTGTTTGGCTGGAGGTTGGTGGGTGCATGGGGGTGACAGGTGGAGGCAGGCTGAGTTCCTGAGGGGATAGGTGGATGTGAGAGGATAGTGAGGGATGGAGGATAGGCTGTGGTGTGCAGCGAGGGCCGACTGTGCATTTTCAGGAATAGACACCTGTCTATCTCATACTGGCGCAAAGTGTGAGGGCCTCCCCACCGCGGCCCCTGCTGCTCACCCAGAAATTGGCCAGCCAGGCTATTCTGGTGGAGGCAGGGGCGAGCTAGAACTCCTGGGTTCTATTCCCAGCTCTGCACAGGTGGTTGGACCTGTTGGTTGGCATAGGAACCTAGCAGAGTTATTTACTGCGGGGGGCAAGGCCCCACCGCACCATGGCCCAGTTTGTTTTGCTTAGCCTTCCGGCAGATGAATCGCCCCAGCAGTAGCAAGAAAGCCTCTCCATCGCCCCATTCCCCCCACAGGTTTCCTGGAAGGGACCCACCCCCAAATCAAGTCTGAAACTTCCATGGGAGCCCTCCCTGGCCTCTTCTGGGAGCCCAAGGGGCATCAGCCCTTCTGTCGTATTGGGTGCTTTCCACACACAGACGTGCACACTCTGCTTTGAGTTCCCCCCTTTTTTTTTTTTGAATGCACAAATTTGGCAAAGCTGAAATCCTGTGTACATGTATGTATACACATGGACATGCATACATATACAAACATATATGCACATATACGTGCAACCAAATGCATTCACAAACAATTGCACACACATGCACATTCACTCACACACTTGTACACATACACCAGCATTCACACACACCTATGCAAGCTAACACAGACATATGCATACACCCACACATTAATGCCTGCACAGACATGAAGACACATGGGCAAACATATGCAGGCACATACATACACACCCATGGCCATAGTATAACACCCACAGCAGAACCGAACCTGGGACCTCTGGAGCTTAGTTAATGAGCCTCTGTAGTAAGGAGGGGGAACCTCAGGCTGGGGGGCTGGATGCAGCCCCTGGCTTGCCTGGATCCAGCCCCTGAGGCTCAGTCCCGCCTCCTCCCCCAGCACTGGGGAGCCTGTGCTGGCGCTCCAGTCCCCCGTCTACCCCACCATAGGGCTGGCGCACACAGAATCTACTAGGCTGCCCCCCCATAGAATCTGGGGTGCGAGGGGAGTGTGGGGAGTGTCTTTCTCCTTCTCAGTTGAGGACAAGGTCCGTGAGGGGTTGTTTGTTTGGTTTTTTTGTTGCTTCTCACTTGTGAGAAGTAAGCCCCTAACTGATTTTTCTGTGAGTCAGTGGCCCCCCGCCCCAACCCAAAAAAGTTTCCCCACCCCTGCTCTACAGGTGACACTAACAGCCAGATGGCTCTCAGCTAGGGCTGTAGAGCAAACTTACTCTGTCTGTCTCTGTAAGTGGTCTAGGTGGGACAGTGCACCACACCCAGCAGGTATGTGGGTTACACAGGCACATGCAAACGCACATGCACGGACACATTCAAACATGCGAATGCCTGTACGTAGCTGCAAAGACACACACAAGCAGATGAGGGCACATACAGCCTCACATGCACCAGCTCATATTCAACTATGCGCTCGACATGGTGCAGACCAAATGCGGCCTGGGGGTCAGGGCATGCTACATGCTAGCAGGGTGCCCCCCATGTCTCTCCAGGCTGGGAGGAGCCAGCCTAGAGTCTGCACCAGCCTGAGCTGCCCAGAAAGGGGAGCTGACCAAACCCTGGGGCCAATTCCCAGCTTCACAGGAGGGTGGCAGTTGCCGGTGCAGCCAGTCGGGCAGGGAGGGATTGTCTCCCCCTTGAGTGGAGCATCAAAGCTTCCTCAGAGCCCCCCGCGTGCCTCAGTCCTGACCTGCCCCTGCTGTTATGCTGGCCCTGGGCCCCCTGGGATTTCCCGTTTACCTCCAGGAGTGGCTGAGCACAGAGCCCTGGGTGAGCACAGAGCTGGGCGTGGCTACTGCCGACTCAGTTCTGTGGCAGGCTGCAGCTCAGGGCTCCGCCAGACAGCCCCTCAGACGGGAAGCCCTTTGCTTCTCCTGTTTTCCATGCCGAAGGCCAGCTCCAGCCTGGAACACGTCCTGGGCAAATCCTCTCTATGCAGAGCCACAGGGGGCAGCTGCCGGGACCCGGCACGAGCCGAAACTGAGCCAGTGTGCCTGCCTGCCGGCTCTGAAAATCCTCTCTATGCAGAGCTGCAGAGGGGTAGCTGCCGGGACCCGGCATGAGCCAGGACTGAGTGCTTGCTGTGCTAACCACAACTGATTAATCGTGTAACCGACAAAATATCTGCTTACATGATTAATGAGTTACCCGCTTCTTAACATCCCTAATTCCTTCCTGACCTCACCAGTGTAATCACCTGGGGCCCTGAAGCATGGGGGCAGGCTGCACTCAGCAGGATCAGCAGAACCAACTAAGGGAACAGGCCTTGATGCTGCACTAGGGATGAGGGCTGGGTGCAGACTGGATCCTCCCAATGTTCAACATGAGAGCAACACGGGTCCAGTGGGGCCGTCAGGGGATGTGTTGGTCTGAGAGAGACCAATGGGAGGATGAGGGGATTAAATGTCTAATTACAGGGGGGGGTTGTATACACAAGTGCATTTGTGTTCATGCATATGTGTTTATACGCATGTGTACATGTCTGTTGGTTTGCTGGGATGTGTGCAAGATCAGGTGAGCACCCGACCTGGGCGTACATGCATGTGGTGTTTGTTTGGGGATGTGCGCATGTGTGTTACACACGTGTGTACATACATGCTGTACATGTACATGTGCCTGTGTATGTGCCTGGCCATGGGGAAAAACGTCTTGGGGGCCTGAAGAAGGGGGTTTCCGGGCCCACGCAGTGCACACAGCTCCCTCCCCACCCCCACCGTGTCTATTTACAAACAGCGCCCGCTCCCGTGCAGCACACGCGTCACTGTTTCCGAGCGAGCAGCGGGTGCGGCGGGGTGGTGCTCGGGGAAGCCCGTGTCCCGGCAGCAGCGGCAGCTCACACCCTGCTTGGGGCGGGGGGCTCTGCCGGAGCGCGCGGGCTGCCGGGCCTGCCCCCCCCCCCCCCCCCCCCCCCCCCCCCCCCCCCCCCCCCCCCCCGGCGGGAGAGAAACAGAGCTTCCTGCATTCAGCAGCTTCCTGGCCCAGGCGAGCCGCAGGCCTCACACGCGAGGTGGCTGCGTCAGCCAGCGGGGGCTGGAAAACCAGCCCCACGAGAAGCGAGGGCGGGGCCACGTCCTTCTCCTTCTTTATGGCGCAAGTTTCCCCCCTCCCCCGCCTTGGGGCTGGTTAGCGCCGGCCAGACGCGCCGGTGATGGGCACTGAGATCTTTGCAGGCAGTCCCAGCCCCACTCGCGATGCAGCAGAAGCAGAGGGGGAGCCAGGCACACTGGTGGCAGGTGGGAAGGTGCCCGGGGCTGACAGGCAGGGGGGCTGCTGCTCTTGGCACACACAAGGAGTGAGCAGGGGCTCGGCCCTGGGCAATGGGACATGACACCTCTGCACCCCCACCCTGGCCACCCAACCCAACTGCCTGGGATGTGGAGCTCCCACTGCTGACACCCGCTGTGCACACCCTACAACCCCTGCTGGCACACACTGACAGACCCCCGCTGGCACACACCCCTCACTACAACCCCTGCTGGCACACAGCGACAGAGCCCCGCTGGCACAAACTGACAGACCCCCGTTGGCACACACCCCTCACTAAGAACCCCCGCTGGCACACACCTACAAACCCCAGCTGGCACACCCCTCACTAAAAACCCCTGCCAGCACATACACCTCACTACAAATCCCCACTGCACACACCCTATAAACTCCTGCTGCCAGACACACCTGCTCACTATAAACCCCTGTTGTGCACACTGCAGACACCCACTGCGCAAACCCTACAAACTCCTGCTGGCACACATACCTGTCCAGTACATACTTCCAGTGTACTCACCCTACAAACCCCCGCTGGCACACACACCTGCTCGCTACAAACCACCTCTGTGCATACTGCAGATATGCCTGCTCATTACACCACCTGCTGTGCACACTGCACACACACCAGCTCACTGCACGCATACTCGCTGCAACCTCTGGTGTGCAAACTGCAGACACTCCCACTCACTATAACCCCCCCATGCACTCCATAAATACACCCAGCTCACTATAACCTCTGCTATGCACATTGCAGATACAGCCGCTCACTATAGACTCCCGCTGTGCACACACTGCAGACACACCCGCTTGCTACAGACATTCACTGTGTGCACACCCATGACACGCTACAAACATGCACAACCACCTACCCGCCCTTGCTGCAGGGACACAGACACTACAGAGTCATGGACAGGGACAAACACGCACACATACTACAGGTACCTACTGCACACCCATCCTCTCATCCATACTACAGACACAAACAAACCACACACACTACAGGCACAAATTGTGGGCCCGCACCCAGATACATTAGGGACACCCACTGTACATGCATACAAACACACACTAGAAACATACACCCACAAACAGATTCTGTAGAAGACAAACCCTCCGCAGATACCCAATACACCTCCCATTATAGACACACTTCACACAAAAGACACAGTACTCAGAACTCACATGCTGCAGACACACAGACATCCAAAACATACACACGCAGCAGCAAACTCATGATACAAACAAGCATAAACACACACAGAATTTGCATGTCTTTACCATTCATTTACATGGCTTATTCTGAACCAAGCATGACAGGGTTGATCTCTGTGACTGTATCTGGGCAGCGCCCGGCCCGACGGGGCCCCGATCTCGGTCACTGTGTGTCTGGG
>JANRFK010003594.1:4529522-4540325 GCA_030068395.1 Apalone spinifera | reverse complement strand
CTGGAAGGAAATGCAATGTGGAGGGAGAACGTTTAAGGAGCTCCACACCTGACACCCGCACTCTGCCTTCCGCCTGGAGAGGCTGATAACATCCGGCCCTAGGCTGGGTAACCCACATGGGCAGCACCCTCCAGGTCCCCCCTCCCTCCCCCGCCTCTTACAGCCCGAGTTGTGAGGGGTGGGTGAGAAGGAAGGAAAAGGGGGCGAGGTGGTGGACAAACGGCCCAATAGCACAGGGCAGAGGGCATTGCTGGAGGTTCTCCAGAATGCCAGGGGCAGTGGAGATCCTGGTGTCGGGTGGGAGACTCGCTGTCCGGAGCCAGGGCCTGTGGCAGAGCTGGTCTCCAGGTAAACTCACAAGTGCTGCCGGCCAGCAGTTGCCACCCAGTTGGCTACCCTGCCTGTCTGGTGAGAAGCCAATAGCCCAGCTCTTTGTTCAGTGGCTGCTCAAAGCATTTGCTTCTGGTCACCCCCTGGTCACCTGGCCCTGGCCCTTCAGTTCCTGACTTGGGCTCTGACTCCAGTTCTAATCTTGGGCTTCCGTATCTGGCTACTGACTCCTGCTCCAACCACAAGGCCTGACTGTCCACATTCTGGACAGCTCCTCTCTGCAGGCCCCATGGAGAGGTGGCAGGGTGTGTGCATGGGGGAAAAATCTTCCCCATGTGGGTCTGGGTCCAGGAACTTCTGGGTGGGCTGGGTCCCATTTTACTTTCTCCATTGTCTTCTTTTTCTTCCTTCCCACTGCTGACAGCTTACGCAAGGCAGTGGCTTTATGCATGCTTTAGACCTGCTTGGTATGGCGGGGTGATCCACTCAGGACGGGGCTACCCATGGATGGAGTGGGGGTGGGGTTCCCTGACCCCTGGCCCATTTGCCAGCAGCATCTCTTCCTAAGGTCACAGATCTACATGGGATACTGCTCGTACTGCATCTCTCCTTAGCTCTGATACTTTACAGATGTGGTAGCTGGAGGAGGCGGTTGGTCAGTATTCAGGGCCTTGATGGACTGTTTCCTGTGGGAGGAGGATCTGAAGGTGAGTCAGGTCTATTCCACGCACAGTCCTGCTTCCTTGAATGCATCAGGAACAAATAATGCCAGGCACTTAGCTTTGCCTTGGGCAGTGGCTTCTATCCTTTCCGGCTATCTTACTCCATAAAGGAGCTTAGTTGCTCCTGCTATTTAGCCTAAAAGAAGCATGGTTAGCAAACCCAACAGTTTTAACCATGTCTGTGATTGTTGGTCAAAGTCTCCCTTTTACGGCAGCCAGTCACATTTTTTCAGCACAAAAGAAGTGGAAAAGAACTCAGATAGGCAATGGACTATCAGGAAAGAAATCCCGGGCGCTGAATTCCATTAAGGATCCCACAGAGTTGTGCGAGAGAAATCCCTGTGGCTATGTCTACACTGCTGGGGGGGGGGGTTTCGGAAAAAGATAAGCAAATTGTGAACCGCAATTTGCGTACCTTTTTCCGATTCTTTTTTCGGAAGAGGCTTCTCTGACATTTGGCCCGTCTACACCAGGCCACGTGTTGGAAAAACCTCCTCTTTCAGAAGAGCCCTTATTCCTCATAAAAATTCGGAAGAGCAGACGCGTTCCTTGGATGCAGCGGAGTTTTTTCGGGATACCTTTGGTATCCCTGAAAGAACTCCATAGAGCAGACAGTGTGTCCTGAGCCTAGTGACAGAACCCTGCACTCTGGCAGACTTGTGCAGTTACTTTGAAATAGCGCAGAGCTGGCTGGCTGCAATGACTCACAAAGGAAGTCGCTGATGCTTGCTTAACTAACGCAGTGGGGATGCCCTGTTTCAGTAAAGTTACACTGGAGTAATATCAGTGGGAAAACTTTTCCTTGTAGATAAGCCCTGAGCCCCATCTGCATGCCAGTGATATTTCCGGTTGGAACAGGTGATGGTAACATGCTATCTTGCTGGGGAAGCAGCTTAAACTTTTCCCAGGAGCTGAAAGCCTCTGAAATGGCAAGATCTAAGCAAAAAGGTCTAGGCTAGGGGAGGAGAACCTAAGGCCCGGGGCCAGATCTGCCTGGATCTGGCCCCCGAGGCTCCTGGCTCTCCCCTCCAGCAGTGAGGTGCCATGTTAGCCCTCTCGCTCCCCCATCATCCCTCCATTGGGCTGGAGCACACAAATTCTACTATCCCTAGGCTCTGGTATGGGTGGGGAGCGTCTTCTGCTTCTCCATCTGGGGTCACGTCGGTTTGGTTTTTTGCTTTTCACTTTTGTGTTGCCCCCAACGGGTTTTTCTGTGGGTCAGCAGCCCCCAACCCACAAAAGGTTTCCACCCCTGGCCTAGGCGAAGGGGCTGTAAAGAAAGAGTCCAGCAGATGGAGGCATTTGCTCAGTGTGGAAAGCCAAAATGGTTCAAAATAGCAGCCACTTATTAGAATTTAGCTCAGCAGCTGGAGTCTCCCAGCTTGGTGTCCCAGGCTTACTGTGCCCTTCCCCAGCTTCTTGGAGGGTTGGCCCCTGTGGCAGTGGGACACAGAGTCAACACACCATTGAGGTGCACCATACAGCTTACTGTGCTTATAACAGCAGGCACTGGCTCGCTGCAAACTCAAGCAGCGTTGCTGTGTCAGCTACATGCCGTCACGTTTCAGTCTTTTTGTCACAGATAGGAGGGGCACAAACTAGCTCTTTAACAAACCCTGAAGTTCTGATATTGGCCTGGGACTCCACAAGGCTAAGGTGTTGTCACAGGCAGAGCTGGGTGGGAAATATCCAGTGAAAATGTTCAAGACAGTGAAAACCAAACATTCAGACTCTCGCTCAAATCAGGCCAAAAAGTCTGTAGTAAAACCTCCAGTAAAACATTCCACTGTGAGAAGTTCGGAATATTTTGTTTCCGTGTTGACCTTTTTTTTTAAAAAAAAAAATGACCCTACGGAGCTTAAATTCTGAAACAAAAAGCCACTTTGAACTGAGTTGCTTCCTATAGAAAAATGGGGAAAAAAAGTTTTGTTTGTTTTTGTTTGGAAAAAAATGAGGCAGTCAGGCGTGTGTGTGTGTGTGTGTGTGTGTGTGTGTGTGTGTGTGTGTGTGAAAATGTTGTGAAAACCAAAACTTTACTGTGATGAGCTTGATTTCAACAAATTGGCATTTTCAGAAGGAAAAACATCACCAAATTCTTCACCCCTGGAGTCATGGAATCCTGGTACCTTAGCAAGCCCTCCGTCCAATTCTAGGATGAAATCCCCACCCCGTCTTTGGTATACAAGACCAGGGAAAGGAAATCAGACCGGCTGCTGTTGTATCTTTCTCCACTAGAGGCCCTACTAAACCAGTCTGGAGACTTTTCCACAGAGCTGCTTGTTTGGTTGATTTTCCTGTGGGATGGAGGCGGGAAGTGTGTAAATCTACAAACAGATTTACACCCCCCCACATATCTCCTGTAGCCAAAGAGGTGTGAAAATGCAGATCAGATGCATACACACGGTGTCCAGCCTATGCAATACCAAACACACACTCACTCACACACACAGCATCTAGGCTATACATTCACCGCACACATACACACAGAGCCATCTGTAAACACACACATTGGCTAGGTGATGGATTCACTAGACACACATAGAAGCACATGCAAACACTCACACAGCGTGTATTGTACACCCCCCTTCCCCGAATCATACAAAGGGACCTACCTACTCCACATCCCCACAACATGCACCCTCTTGGCACACAAACACACTTTGCTGGTCTCAATTCCTCCAACAAGGGAAATCACGGCAACCCCCCACCATATAACCTAGCCCCCACCAAACATATGTATGCACCCTTTTACTGCGCACACTTACATACCACAGGGACACACACACACAAGCTGTATAACTTAGATGTGCAAACACCCTAAACACACAATCATAGCCATACACATGCACTCTACATACACACACATCACTGAGCCCTTCTGATGTTGGCTATGGTGTCTTTTCCTGCCACGGTGTCCGTTCCGAACCACTGGAGGCCTCGTATTATTAAGATGGAACAACTGGTTCTAATTAGGGCTCTGATCGTTTTTTCCATTGTGTAGCAGGGGGGCTGTGAAGGCGAGTCCAGGAGAACAGGAAGCAGCATTCTGTGTGTGAGCATAAGGGGAAAGCGAGGAGTGAGGGCAGGGAAAGAAAGAAGTGAGAAAGAAGGCTGTGTTTGGGGGTCAGAACATTTGTCTGTCTGCCACCCCCTGCTGGAGGCGCTGAGACCTGCTCTGTGTGTGTGTGTGTGTGTGTGTGTGTGTGTGTCCATCTCTGTGGCCCCTTGCGAGAGGGACTGAGACCTTCTCTGTGTGTGTGTCCCTGCTGCCCCCAGATGTGAATCGACACTGGGGTAGGTAAAAGGTGCAGAAGGTCATATTTCCATTTGTCCCCTGGGACCAGGTTTGTGCTAACCTGAAATGAGCAGCTCATCTGCACCCCTTCACTGTGGTATCTGAGCACCTCCCAGTCCTCCGTGCCTTATCCCCGCCCCCAGTCCTCCTGGGAGGCAGGCCAGATAGGGAAACCGAGGCACAGAGCGAGCACCATCTGGTTTGCACGTAGATTTCACCCCCGGTCTAGCTAAGTGTGCTCCACAGAAGCTGCCATGCACTGGTACAGCTTATGGTCCTTCCCAGGCAGGAATAAGCTGTAGCATTCAGATAGCCCAGTATAACTACACCTAGTGCCTTAGGAATAGCACACACACACACACGCACATGCACACACACACACACACTTGCCAGCTATGCAGCACTCTTCTCAGTAGATCTCCCAGCACTTTCCTAAGGGGGATCGGTCTCATTAGACCCATTTCAGAGATGGGCAGATGGAGGTGGAGCTCCCAGGGCAGGTTACAACACGGAAGAGAGTCCAAGCGCTCGGGAGGCTTGGCCAGTGATCTATCCGCCCGAGGCCAAGCAGCCTGTCTAAGGGGCCTTTCATTTCTTAGGCTGCGATGAGGACAGTAGCTTTTCTCTATTGCCTTGGACTGAAAGAAGAGGGTTCACATGGGCATGCAACTGTTTTAATTACTTGGCTTTCAGAACCAATTGAAGATCACCTGATGATTCCTGTCTGACCAAGGCCTCACTTTGAATCTACACTGCTGTGTGACTGTGGTCAGAACTGGGGATGCAGAGTGACTCTGAATTTACCCTAGTGTGTAATCACACTCTCTAATTCCTCGTGCCCAGGCATCCGAAAGCACTTTCCACAGGAAGTCAGTTTTGCTAGCCCTGTTTTATCGGGTACGTCTACGCTACAGGGCTTTTAATTCTGCCGCATCCAAGGAACGTGTTTGCTCTTCTGCTTTTCTTTGCGGAAGAGCAATGCGCTCTTTTGGGGAGCCCTGTATTCCTCGTTCTGCGAGGGATAAGGGCTCCTCCGAAAGAGGAGGCTTTTCTTCCATTTGGCCCCATCTAGATGGGGCCAAATGGCAGAAAAGCCTCTTCCGGAAAGGCAATCAGAAAAAGCTACGCAAATTGCAGAGCGCAATTTATGTACTTTTTCCGAAAACAAAACCTATAGTGTAGACCTAGCCGATGGGGGCACTGAGGCATAGAGGGGGTAGTAACTTGGCCAAAGGTGCCCCATGTGGCAGAGTGGCGACCCACAGATCTGAAGCCGGCCCTCTCTTCACTAAGCTACAGTGGTTGGGGCTAGACATGGTCTATCAAAGTCGCTGGATTTACACTAGATTCACACACAAGTCCATCCTTACCTGCACCCAAACATTTGGGGCCCCACTTGGTTTCAGGGTCCATTCACCTGCCTCTTGCTCTCCCTGCTCCTCTGCTTCCTTCGAGGAAGATTTAATTACTAACAAGCCTGCCCGAGCGATCAGCAGCACATGGAAGCTAGGAAACAGCCGGGCGAGTGGTAAGGGAGCCATTTCACAGGCTGTGCCTGGGTACAGACGGTCAGTTTCTGAGTCTCCTGTGAGTCCACAGCGCCTTAGATTAAAATTTGCTTTAAGACAATGTAATGAGTGTGTTGTGGAAGATCATAAAATCACAGCTCTAACCCCTCCGCCCTGGGCTGCCGTTGGGTAGGGGGGCACCAGTACAGCATAGGGGAGTCCTAAGGACAGTCCTAAGGACAGTCATGCTGGTGTGTACATGGGACCGAACGGGAAGTCCCGGGAGTGATTCCACATCGTTGGGCCATATGTAGACGGGCTCTCCGGGCGGCGGAGAAAGGCAGAACAAGAACCGGCTGGGGGAAGCTAATGCTAGATACGTGCCAGTTGAATGTTCAAGGGTGAGTGAGATTTAACCGGCGGTGCATTCACCTCCTGAGACCTTCAGGCCAAGACTGACGGCTGAGCTGTCAGGCTGGAAGGGACCGCGGAGGCCGTTTAGCCCAGCCCCCTGCACTGAGGCTGGACCAAGTCAACCTGACCAGCCCTGACCAGCCTGTTCTTCAAAGCCTCCAGTGACAGGGCTCCCACAGGAGTCTGGTCTGGCGCTTCACTCCCGGGAGAGCGCGAAGGTTTGTGAGAGTCTCTCACTTACACCCTTTGCTGCAGTTTAACCCCAATATGATTTGTCCGTGTTGCAGTGGGCCACAGAGCACATGCAATCCCCTTCCTCGCTCTAGCAGTCCTTGGTTTATTGGACAACTCTTCTCAGCGCCCTCCTCAGCCGTCTGCAGACCAAACATGCCCAGTTGTGTCAGCCTCCCAGGGCAGGTTGCGGGAACCCTCAATCCCTTCTGTTGCTCCCATCTGGACTCTCTCCGGTTGGCCCAGGTCTTTTCCAGCGTGCGACCTCCATGACCTGGATACTGTCTGCCAGCTGGGGCTTGAGTAGAGTGGGACCATTGCCTCCCGCGCCTGACATACAACACTCCTGGCAATATGCCCTAGCACAATGGCAGGTTAAAACTGGCTCATATTTTGCTCATGGAGACCTCCCCAGTTCCTTTCCTGCACAGCTGCACCCTCCCATGGCCAGTTGTTCCCCGTTTTGCCACAGTGCTTTTGATTTTTCCTTGCTAAGTGACGCACATAAGAACATAAGAGTGGCCAGACTGGGTCAGATCAGGTGTCCAGTATCCTGTCTCCTGACAGCAATGTCAGGAGCCCCAGAGGGAATGAACGGAACAGGGGATCATCAAGTGATCTCACCCCTGTTGCCCATTCCTAGCTTCTGACAAACAGGCTGGGACACAATTCCTGCCCAGCCTGGCTAACAGCCATTGATGGAACCATTAATTTATCAAGCTCTTTTTTGAACCCTGCTATAATCTTGGCATTCACAACATCCTCAGGCAAGGAGTTCCACAGGTTGACTGTGCATTGCATATAGAAATACTTCCTTTTGTTTGTTTGAAACCTGCTACCTAGTAATTACATTTCGTGATCCTGAGTTCTTGTGTTATGGGAAGGAGTAAATAGCTCTTCTTTATTCGCTCGTTCCATACCAGCCGTGATTGATAGGGCTCTATCATATCCCCCCTTAGTCGTCTCTTTTCCAAGCTGAAAAGTCCCAGTCTTATTAATCTCTCCTCATATGACAGCAGTTCCATACCCCTCGTCATTTTTTTTTTGCCCTTTTCTGAACTTTTTCATGCTCCCTGCTTTAGCCAACACCTCCCCTTTCCTGAATATGTAGCAGGTCCACCACAGAGTGAACTTCATTGAGTCGTGCTGTCCGGGTCAGACTCAATGGCCTGAACAGTGTGAATCTGAAATGATGGCAGAATCGGGCCTGTGATCCAGCTTTGGCCCACACTGCCAGCTGTTCGGATAGACACAAGTCCTCGTTCACGACACAAGCATCCGCTGGCTGTTCCATTCTTTTTCCCGTGGCTGTAGGTCACAAACTCTGAAAGCCGGAGCCCAAAATAATCCGTGTATTTATATGTCTCTTTCAGCTCTTCTTGTTACTCTTGTTGGAACGGGCTTTTTTTTCCATACCAAAATTGGAAATCTAAACACTCCTCATTTCGGATATTCTCTCTTTTCCATCTCCGTTTTCCCAGGCCCCGGTCTTGACCAGTTGAAAGCAAGCAGCAGGTTTCTAGCTGGGTAGCTACCTGGCTCACACATCTCCCAGGGATGCACTTGATGCCCTATGAATTGGAAGTCACTTGCGAAGAGGATTCGGTGCCACTTGAACTGCACCGGAGGAAGTGGGACAGAGGCTAATGGGAACGGCCTTTTCGTTCAAGAATTCACAAACCTGTGCTCTGCCCCTCCCCTTGTATCTTTTAGCCCACAGCCTAGGATGCTCACCTGGACTTTGGAGAGATCAGGGTCAAATCCAGAAAGGACTTTTCCAGCTCACCAAAAAGTCTGGGGAAATGGCAGGTTCTGTTCAACCCAAACCAACTTTCTTTTGACTTTTCAGCCCTGAAAAATCAGTTCGTCGCCTGGTTCAGACGGGAACCCCGGAGAGCTTTGTCCACCTCCCAATCCACCCACGCTGGAAGAAGCAGGGAGTGGACAGGAGCAAAGCTTCAGTCACTCCCAACTGGCAGAGGGTCTGAACCTGGCTTTATAGTGGGGGAATCCATGGTAACTTGGAGAATTTTTTCATTTAGAAATTGTGGTATTAAGGGGGAATTTGGGAAAGCCACGATTCTCCTGCATTTGGACACAAGACTGTTGTGCAAGGGAGCAGGTGTTTATCCCTCCCCCCCAAGCCAGTCCTGGTAGCAAGAGGCGTATTGGATATAGATAAAACCACCCCGCTCTCAGCTCAGAATGTCAACACTGCTAGAAAACTGACCCCACCTGGTTGCATATGTGATGGCCCAGTCACCCAAGGAGTGTGACATCACAGCCTCATAATATGATGTTGCAGCCTCTGTGTGTGATGTCACTCAGTATGAGGTCATGTCCTCTACATATGACCCCAGGGATGTCAGCAGGTCACAGAGGTAAGTTGGTTTTTCAGTCACTGAGGCTACGTCTAGACTGCAGGCTTCTTTTGGAAGAAGCTTTTTATGGAAGCGAGCTTCTGAAAAAACCTTCTTCCGAAAGAGAGCGTCCACACTGCGAAAGTACATCGAAAAAGCGATCAGACTGACTGGACGCTCTCTCGCACGTAAGCTGTGATTGCTATGGATGGAGCGGCCACCCGGGCACCTGTGCTTTTTCCTCTTTCCTGTTCTTCCCAAAGAACTCCCTCTTCCCCGTCCGCACACGCCTTTTTCCGAAAGAGTTCTTTCGCAAAAAGGTTTCTTCCTTGTAGAATAGGGATTACCAATGCCGGAGAAACCCCTCTGTTCTTTCGGTTTTCTTGCGTAAGAGCGCAATTGCAGGGTGGACGTTCCTAAAGTTTTGTTGGAAAAACGGCTGTTTTTCCGACAAAACTCTGTAGTGTAGACACTCATATTCCCCAGACCAGGCCTGGCTGCTCCCTCTGTGGGCCTGTTATGCTCGGCTGGTGAGGGAAGGGAAGGTCTGATGGCAGGAACATGTGTGGCTGACAGAGCTAATTGGAGAGAAAGAGGAAATGAGAGATTAATTTACAGCTCTCAGGATGGCAGTCGGCAGGGGGGCGGGGACGCATGGGAGGAAAGAATGAAATACACACTCACAATCATTTGCGCGTGCACACACACATTCATTCGCTCGCTCACTCCATCACTCATTTCCAGACTGTTGCCCCTTTTCGACCCCTAGTCAAATTTCAGAGCCCTGGGGATGTTCTGGCTGGAAATAGAAGTGGATGGAGTCTGGTATTTTCTTTGATGCAATCTTGTTTATTTCCAAGGACCGTCGGAAGGCTTGCTTGGAGCAGAGCCTTCGCTCACAGACCCAGCTTCTTCAGCCAAAATCTCTTTAGCTTTTTCCAGGGTCACCACGTGTCTTGACTTTCTTGCTTTCTGTCTGTCTCTTCTCTTCGCCCCACCCCGCCTTCCCACAACACGCTTCAGCCCAGCTTTGCTCTCTCCCCTCCTTCTGCCTTCAGTGGGGCCTTACACAGGCCGTTGTGTGAACGGAAGGGGGAGCTCACGCCTATCCATCCCAACGGGGTTTGAACCCCCCTGGGTTCACCGGGTTCACAACAGTCCTGCAGTGGCAGCCGCCTGCCTGCCCCTGCTCTGACATGCAGACCCTGCCACGCTCACCCCACCCCACGGGAGAAATCACAGTTGACCAAAAGAGCTTTTGCCAAAATTCTCTCCCTGCATTTAAATACCCCTCCCCCAACCTCTCCCCAAACATTATCCACTCTGTGCACTTAATGAGGCCCGGTCCTGTGGCCCTCCTCCCTGACCCCCTGCACATCAACCACACCCGAATTTCAGGCCTGCAGAGAGGACAGAGCCCAGATCTGCCAGAGTCAGAGGCTGCTCCCAGCTCTTTGGAACAAAAGGAGAATCACCACGAGCAGTGTGCAGTATAGGAGTCTAGGACACACATATGCCACTTGGATTCTGTCCTGTAGAGGGAAGCAGTGCCCCATGCAGGCCAGCATGTTCCAGCGCTGCAGTAACTCTTGCTGCTGCTTGGTTTCGATTTTGGCAGTGGTTTGGTGGAGAGTCAGATTTCCAGAACATAAGCCCAGCCATACTGGGTCAGATCCAAAGCCTAGGGTCTGTATTCTGACAGCGGCCAGTGCCAGGAGGCCCAGAGGGAATGAACAAAACGGAATCAACCAGCGGTCCATCACCTCTGGCAGATTCCCAGCTTCTGGCAAACAGGCTCGAGACACCATCTCTGCCCATCCTAGGTCATGATGGACCTAACCTCCAAGGCTGCGTCGACACTGGCATGATTTAGCGCAACTACTTTTAACGGAAAAGTTTTCCCGTTAAAAGTATTTGCGCAAGAGAGCGTCTAGACTGGCATG
>JANRFK010003594.1:4484211-4499983 GCA_030068395.1 Apalone spinifera | reverse complement strand
TGGGGGTCGGAGGAGGGGGGGGCCCTGTAAGGGATCAAATTTAACCCTTCCCCTACCATCCGAACTGACAGGCGAGCTGGGGACCCACCGAACATGCCTGTAGTGAAGAGCCATTGGAGCTGGGTGTAAGCTGCTGGGCGAGTAGTCGACTATCCGATAAGCAAATGCTTACGGTAGTCGACTCAACTAGTCGCTCCCCCTTTGCTGCCTCTTAAAAGCTAGTTCCCGCAAGCACTCTCTGGGGAGCTGTCTGCCCCCCCCCGCAGGGGGCACAAGAGACGCTGCTGCAAAGCAGCCCCTGTTCAAAGGGGTCCCAGCGGGGAGCTGGGCTTCCCCGGGGACAGGGGCTGTTGCCACCAAGCAACCCCTGCCCGTGGCCAGGCCTGGCTGCCATGAACAGGGGCCGCTAGACTCAGCGCGTGCTGGGACCGAGCAGTCCTGGCGCGCGCTGATCCCCGTGCCGCTGCTAAGTCCTGGCTCAAGTCGGTTCCTGGAGCTACCCCGCTGCGGCTCTGCAGAGGCGCTTAGCGACACATCGTATCGTTGATACAAATCGTATCGACTTCACTATTAGCCAGATAATCGCATTTGAACATCCTCACCCTAGCGTCAGGGTGGCACTTTTAAAGGGGAAACCGAGGCATGCTTGCAGGGGCTTCTATGCACGGGGACAGCTGGGCAGTGCTGGCATCCCCGGGCTCCTGCCTCTTCTTGCACTCTGCGCACTTCACTTCCTCTCACCTTAGTGCCGCATGCAGTCGGTTCCTCTTTCTGTGTTTGTGGCTGCTGCTCGAATTGAGTCACTGGCTGGAACCGAAAGGGCCAGAGAGACATAAACTGCCTGCAGGGTCGATGTCAATGGGTGTCGCTCCATTAGAGTCTACGGGACTGGCAGACCCTGCCCCCAGGCCTCCTACAGCAGCATGTGCATGGGGGAGGCCGAAGGGTCTGTGTATTTATGGCCCCACTGCACTGGCTCGTTACCCCCTCGTAGGTGGATAGTGCACTGAATTGGTGTTCAGGAGACGCTGGCTCCATCCTCAGCTCTGCCGCCGGGGGCCTTTGAGCAAGTCCCTTCCCTGTTCTGTGCCTCAGTTTCCCCATCTGTAAAATGGAGCATTTGGAACGCAGCCAAAGATGAGAGCCGGGGAGGTTTTGTTACATTACTGTTTGTGTGGCACTCCCCGCGGCTGTTGAAATCCACACTGTGTGTGTGTCTGTACCCCTCTGTTGTTCATGCGTGCAGAGAGATGTTTGTGCCCTGGTGCGTGTTGCCGAGCTTGTGTGAGTGTGCACAGAGTGGCCTGGAATTGTGTGCGCGTGGGGTGAGGGCAGACGTGTGTGCATGCATAAGGTGTCCATGTGCGCACACAGGGAAACGGGGTTGATGAGTTGAAATCACAGACGTCCCCTTCGGGTTGTCCCATGGTGTGCTCATCATGCCACTGATGCCCGTCTTCCTCTTCCCTGGGGTTCCCCACCATCCTGCCCTGCTGGGCCAGATCCCCTCTTCTCCCCCAGACAAGGCACAGGGTTCAGGTCACCACCCCTCTGCCGAGCAGCACAGACTCTGAACCACTTCAGTTCTGGGAGGGCTGCGGTCGAAGGGCTCAGCACCCAGGAAACTACCCCCCAAAAGGGACCAAAACCCCAAATAAATCAGTCAGTAAACTGTGTAAAAGTTCTACATAGAGAAAGCTCATAAGGTCCAGCCCTTTATCAGAGAAAGAGAGATATGCACAATGGTTGCTCCCCCCAGATAACAATTATTTACTCTGGGCCTGATAATAAAAGCGTTTGTATTACGAGTAGGAAACTAGGGTAGTGGTGGTTGGAGATTCTCTTCTGAGGGGGACGGAGGCGCCCATATGTCGTCCTAACGTGACATCTTGGGAGGTGCTGCCTGCCAGGGGCCTGTATCCAAGACGTTAGGGAAGCCTTGTTGAGGATTATCCGGCCCTCTGACTACTACCCCATGCTACTCCTCTCTAATGATACTGCAAGGTGTGACCTTGAGTGGATCAAGAGTGACTACAGGGCTCCGGGAGTACGGGTGAGGGAGTTTGGAGCGCAGGTGGTGTTCTCTTCAGTCCTTCCTGTCAAAGGGAGGGGCCACATGAGAAGCCCCTCTCCATGATGGCTGCAGCTCCAGCGGGCATAGCCGGGGGACCAGTGCATATCCCCCCGCTGGGAGACAGACAGCCACAGCCACACAAACAGACACATTCTCTGAAATATATAGTACAGCGGCCTCCAACCGTTTTAAGCATGAAATCACTTTTTGAATTTAAGTGCAATCCAGGATTCACCTCAAACCTAAACTCTTGCCCCACCTCCTTCCCACCCCATTCTCCCTCCCTCCCCCATCCTCGCTTTTATCCTGCTGGGGCCAGAGGGCTGGGATGCGGGAGATGCAGGCTCTGATCTTGGGCTAAAGGATTGGGAGTATGGGCGGGGTTCTGAGCTGAGCCTGGGGCAGGGAGCTGAGGTGCAGGAGGGGGTTCAGGGTGCTGGCTCTGGGAAGGAGTTTGGGTGCAGGGTTGCAGAGGTTTGGGGTGTAGGAGGGGTTCAGGACTGGGGCCCGGGTTCGGAATGCAGACTCCAGCTGGGCACTGTTTACCACAAGTGGCTTCTGGGTGGTGGTGCAGGGGACTAAGGCAGGCTCAGCCCTCCCTTGGCCCTGCACCACTCCCAAAAGCAGCCAGCAAACTCTCTCCATCCCTGCTCCCCTCTGCTCTGTGGAGATGGGGTACAGGGTGGAGGAAGGGGCACCCTGACATCAGCAACCCCTCCTCTTCTTCCTGTGCCCTGCACAGCAAGCAAGAGGCTCATGGGGCTGGAGGACAGCTCCAAGGCAGAGGGCAGGAGCAGCACAGCAGTGCTGAGAGGGACAGATGAAGTCCTGGCACTTGACAGCCTCCCGCCAAACCTGCCAGGCTCACCTGTCAAAGGGTCCAAAATCTTTGTGCCCCCTGTGGTCATTTTACAGTATAAGTCCCTCCTGCCAGACTCCTCCCTTTCCATTTTATGGGAAACAATCGAATTCCAGGCACATCCCATTGTCCTGGCACAACCAAACCCCATCCTTAAGTGATGGTAAGAGGAAGCAGCGTACTACATTTGGTGGTCCTAGCTCTTCCTGTTTAGGAGGAGTTTGTGAACACGGACTCATGGATGGACGGCCAGACAGACGCACGTTTCTAAACTATATAGTAAGCTAAACTAAAATACAAGCAGAGGCGAGACATGGGCTCACATGGTAGGACCAGGACCACGCTGTCCCTGGGGCTGTCTGAATCTGCTCTGGGCCCTGGCTCCAGTGTATATTTTGGTGCAAACCTTTTCCTGAGCAGCCGAACTCACCATGCATAGGGTGCGTGTGCAAAGCCTCTGCTCCCACAATGCAACGCAAACCACAGCAAGGCAGGGCAGGAAGTGAGGAAGCCCTTGGAGATCAGAGCTGTGGGGGGGGGGGAAGGGAGCATGAAGTGCAGCTGGGGACAGGTGCTCCAATGTCGCTGCGTCCCAGGGGGGCAAACCCCCACGGAGCCAAGATCCGAGGTGATGATGTGAGGCGAGGGGGAGAATGGAGGAAGCGGTTGCAGAGCGGGGGCAGTGGCTCATTGTGGCCATGGAGCGGAAAGGTGCTTGCAAAGTGCAGGGCAAGTGCCGGAGGCATCCAATGCAGCCAGCTCATCGGGGGCTGGGCTGGACGAGTGGTAAGACTAGAAAGGATGCTCCTGGCTCATGGGGTGCTCCCATCTTCTATAGCTACAGGCGGCTCAGTCTGGGAAGGGCTGAACAGAGAGGACTATACCCCTTCCCAGCCACGCCGGGCATCTGCCCTAGGAGACCTCTGAGGAAATCTGCCTGAGCCCTGGGCATCAGTGCAGCGAACCCTTTGCTCCCCCATTGTGTCCCATGGGAGATCTCTAAACACTCTGCAGGCAGGAATGAGTTTAGCCACATGCATGCATTGGGGATAGCGATGAGTGCTGTGGTGCCATTACACAGAAGGGGAAACAGAGGCACGGGGGAAGGGCAGGGCTTGCCCAGCATCAACTAGTGACAGAGCTTGGGGGGAACCCAGGAATCCAGACTCACTTCTCTGCTCTGTCCAGTAGACCCTACTCCCCTCCAGGGGGCTCTGTGGGGAGCTGGGCAGGAGCTGGCTCTGGGGGTAGTTCCCAGCAACTCCAGTCCCAACCTCTCCCAGCAGGGGGCGCTGTGGGGAGCTGGGTAAGAGCTGGGTGTGGGGGTAATTCCAGTCCTGACCTCTCCCAGCAGGGGGTGCTGTGGGGAGCTGGGTAAGAGCTGGCTGTGGGGGCTACAGGCTCTCCCAGCAGGGGGTGCTGTGTGATGGGGAGTGTCCCAGCAGGTGGGCACCACTAACCCAGCCATCTCTCTCTCCTCCCCAGCAGCTGCCAGGCCATCCTCTGTGTCCTCGCTGAGCGGGATTGCTGGCAGCATGGCCGCCGCCGCCATCTCGGGCAGCTGCACCTCAGTCAACACCGTGTGCTCGGACGGAGATCGGCCCGTCAGCCTCAGCTCCTCCGCTTCCTCAGCCTCCCTGCCTGACAGCCAGAGCGCCTTCGGCAGCAGCGGGGCCCTGGGTGGAGGCAGCCCCTCTGGCTACCCCCCCGACGCCCAGCAGAGCGGCAGTGACATTAACCTTGACCTCACCCCCGTGGCGCTGCTGGAGGGGCCGGTTGAGGCCGAGCAGCCCCCAGGGGGCGCCAAACGCAGCAGCGGCACCTGGTCCCCTGGGCCCTCCAGAACCAGGGAACGCCGGGCTAAGCTGTCCCAGCTGGACCGAGTGGTGCTAGAGATCGTGGAGACGGAGCAGGCTTACGTCCGAGACCTGAGGAGTATCGTGGAGGTGAGCTGCCAGCTATGCCATTCCTGGCCTTGCCCAGTAGGGGGTGCTGTGGAGCACAGGGCAGGAGTGCCAGCTGTGGGCCTTGCCCAGCAGGGGGCGCTGTGGAGAGCAAGGCAGGCGTGCGGGTGGGGGTGGGGGTGAGGGGAGCTCCCCAGCCTCGTCCAGTAGGGGGCACTATGGGGGGCAGGTATAACACCCAAGTAAATGGGGTGCCATATGTATAATTAATACATAATGTTAATTCCCACTGATTTTCCAGTAACAACAATAGGCCCCCACTGGGATTGGATCCCATAGCACCTGGTGCAGCACAGACTCACGCTTCCCTGAAGAGCTTCTAGTCTAAACAAAGGGTGGGGAAACTGAGTCATGAAAGAGGCTGTGACTTGTCCACGGAGACATGGACAGTCGGGGGCAGAGCAGGACTGCAGGAGTCCTGAGGCCTGGCCCAACCCCCTGGCCACTCAGCAGCGCTGACTCAGATCAGAGGTGACCCCTGAGAGCAGCGATTTGGGGGTGTGTGTGCATGTGTGGACTCATCTGCTTTGCCAGTGCCAGTGGAGCAGGGCCGGCCCTGGCTGTCCCCAGAGAGGCCCAAAGAATCCCAGTTATTCCTCTGGCAGGAAGGGCTGAAATGTGAGATGTGAGCTTGAGTGGGTGGAGGTGGAGAGCATCTGCTGGGAGCCTGCATCCAGTATTGCAGGGAGGGAAACTCTAACCCCAGCTGCAAACAGCTCAGCCCAGGCTGGACTCACACTTCCAGCAAGAGACATACAGGCCCTTGCATTGAGTGCGACCAAAGTCCTGGTTTGAACTGTTAGCTGGCATTAAAACCCAGACTCTTGTCTCCCAGCCCCCTGCTCTAACCACTAGACCCCACGCCCTCCGGGAGCTGATAATAAACCTCTACCCCCTTCGGTAGTGTCTCCTGCTTGGACACTCAGCCTGTTTCCTGCCCAGATTTCCATGTCTTGTAACCTGGCGCTTTGGCTTCCTTTTAATTTGTCTCCTTTCTTGTGGGAATACGGTGCCTGCAGACACCGGCTTTCATGGGAGTGTCCAGATCTCCATTGGCTGGCCTGAGATACTGTGATAGGGAGTGAGGGGTTACCCGTACCAATGTTGGTAATGGAAGGGGCAGGGCCTTAGCTGGAAGGGGCGGTTCCCCCTCTATGCTCAGCATGCGGGGGGAGGAGATTTTGCACGCGCCCCTCTGGGACAGGGGAGCCCACGAGATTTCTCCCCATCACCCCGCCCGGCCAGGGCTCGCGACACCTAGAGGGACCCGCCAGCCATTTTGAACATTTGGCGGTTCCCTCTGGTGCCGCATGCCCCTGGTGGGGGGAGGAGACTTCATGCGCTCCCCTGCCCCGGGGCCTTAATTGGCCTGGGGGTGGGGTGTGGCAGGGTGGGCTGCGGGCGTGATCTGTCTTGTGGGCCAGATCTTGCCCACCTCTGGGTTAGAGCTATGGGACCTAGGAGCCAGGACTCCTGGGTTCTGTTGCCAGGTCAGGGAGGGGAGAAGAATCTAGTGGTTAGAGCGTGGAGAGACTAGCAGGACTCGGGTTCCATTACCAGTTCTGAGAGGAGGATGTGTCGTAGTTAGAGCAGAGGATCTGGCAGTCAGGAGATCTGGCTTCTGTTCCCAGTTCTTCTGTAGATTCCCTGGGTGGGTAATCGTGAGCAAACCACTTGAAGCTAAATAATTTGCGGTGCTGAGTTCCCATGACTCAGTGAAATTGTAGGTGCTTGGCAGGTCCACAAGAAATGCCTGAAGCCCCATGCCTCAGTTTCCCCATCTGCTGAACAGGGATAATAGTCCTCCTTCCCTGCCACCTTTCATCCATCTAGCCTGATTGTACTGTCTTTTGAGCAGGGAAGGTTTTTACAGCCCAGAGCACAATGGGCCCTGATCTCAGTTGGACTAGAGATAAAACAACAGATTCTGTCTGTAATCTGGACAGGGGACGGAAACCGAAATGGCTGAGACTGAGAAGGGGCGTTGATATGGAGGCTGGTTGAGCCATATGGAGGAATTTCTCCATTTTGACAAGTTACTTTGACTCTAATAGCGACAAGGAGTCCTGTGGCACCTTATAGACTAACAGATGTATTGGAGCATAAGCTTTCGTGGGCAAAGACCCATGCATGCATCTGACGAAGTGGGTCTTTGCCCACGAAGGCTTATGCTCCAATACATCTGTTTGTCTATAAGGTGCCACAGGACTCCTTGTCGCTTTTGCAGGTCCAAACTAACACGGCTACCCCTCTGATATTTGACTCTAATGGCTCCCTCCACATTTAACAGAGTTTTTTATTTTTTTCCTAGTTTTTAATTTGGCAGATATTTTGGGGGCTGTGATTTCTTCTTTTCTCAGAAGTGCACTCACTATGAGATGTTGCTAAGCAAGCCGGGCCAATCACTGACTTTTGGGTTCACTGGTAGCTCTGAAAAACGGAAAAGAATTCGGTTTAGTTCAAACGGATTCCAAAAAATTCCTAGTTGTTTCACCAGAATCAAATTCTGTGAGTGTGTTTTGGGGCGGAGAAAACTGCTGGTCTGGGAAACATAGTATGATTTTTGATTTCTTAAGGGTTTGAAGTTTCCTCTGCCTCCCTCCCTCAAAGTAGATATTTTTGGAGCAATCCCTCACCACCTTTTGACATTGTCTGGGTTCCTCTCAGGACAGACTCCCAGTAGGAATCGTTGAAATCTCGGCTGCACAGCTTGTGATTGGTCCCTACGTTCTAGGGCGATTGTGAGTCAGCCGGAGCTGTCCTGGGCCGGGGCCAGCGCTGAATCTCCTTTGCATGGGCAGGCGGGTTTTTCTGGCTGTGGGAGGTGCAGCGTCAGAGGGGGTGGGGGAGCTAGGGAAAGGTCACTGGCAGAGAAATGAGAATGAGTTTAACAGATTGTCTAAGCAGCACTCTTTCCGGGTTGATTAACCGCATTTGGTGGGTGGGCGAGTGCTGGAAGTGCTGAAACTCAGGGTAGAAGGAAATGTTATTTTACCCGGGGAAACCGAGGCACAGAGCGGGTGGTAAAGGGACCCAGGAGTCTTGGCTTCTGCTCTGACCTTTACGCCCCACATGTTCCCCACCTATAGCTCGGGACAGATCCCAGAAGTCCTGACCCACCTCCACTGTCCCATCAACCCCACTCTAATCCCTCCTCCTACAGCTTGGGAAAGAACCCAGGAGTCCTGACACCTCTTCAGATCATACCACGCGCCTTCCTAGGGCTGGGGATGGAGCTAGGGATCCTAGATCCCAGCCCCTCGCCCCAAAATGTGCCGTGGGTAGATTTCCCGTGGGTTGTTCCACCCCTTTGCAGACAAGGGGACAACAGCACCCTGTGAATCCAGCGGCTGTCAACCTGTATCCACCTGGCTAGCCTGTGCATGCCGGCTCGGCTCTCCCTAGGAGCTTCCTAGAGTGGAGCCAACGTGAAAATGGAATTTCCCTTCTTGGAAAAGTCCAATATTTCAACCCTGGGTTTGGGGAAGAAAAGTCGGAATCTCGGCTCTTTTCACGCAGCCAGAAGTTTTCGTTTGGAAATGTGGTTGGAAAGGTTCATTTTGGAGTCATGTGAATCCTGCTGAGTGTCTGAGCTGCCACACTGCATTGTGGGAGTTGTAGTCAAGTGTTCCTTCTTAGCTCCTCTGGGCCCTGCTCCCTGGCCAAATGTCATCTCCCATGATGCACTGCGGTTTCTCCCCAGGGATGAGCCGGTGAGGGGTCTCTGTCATGCTCCACCTCTCTCAGCGCTAGGTGCAGGATCCTTGTACAAATGGTTTTCATTTTCCACTGCAGAGCTGGCTGTATCCCAGGGCTGGGGGAGAGATAATTGTATAAAGAACTATCATGCCCCATTGCCAGAGGTGGCTGCATTTTGGTGCTGGCTGATGGATTCCTTTATAAACAGCTGTTGTGCTCCTCCGCTGACGTCTCTGCATTTCGCTGCTGGGCGTGTAATCCCTGAGCTATGCTGCTAGTAAACAACTGCCATGCCCCACCCCAGGCCAGTCCCACATCAATCGGGCGAGTGGCCACCGTGCAGAATGTTATGCAACAGCTGCCGGGGGCTGCCCCAGAGATGGATGCACTTCAGTGCTGGGGAATGGCTCCTGTAAAAACAACTGCCCCAGCCCACCCCAGAGGTGAGCGCATCTCAAAGTGCTGAGTGATGCAGCCTTGTATAATCTTGGGCCAGGTGTCACCCCAGAGGTGGCTGCATCCCAGGGCTCGGAAAGCAATCCCTGTATAAAACAGCTGCCACACCCCACCCTACAGGCTGCCACGTGTGCACGGGGATGAAATGGTGCCTGCCTGGTGCAGCGTTTGCCGGGAATGCCAGGTTCTGACCCATTCCTGTTCTGCAGGATTATCTGGGCTGTATCATAGACTGCGGGCACCTGCCTCTCAAACCTGAGCAAGTGAACACCTTGTTCTGCAACATCGAAGACATCTATGAGTTCAGCAGGTGAGTCCGCAGCCCACGAGTGCCCACGCCTCTGGGAGAGCCCGGCAGGAGACCACAGTGTTTGGAGGGGGACTTGCCGGGGGGCTGAGTTGTTTTCTGCGCTCCTAGCAACTTTGGTAACACTGACCCCCATAGATCTCCCATGCTGCCACATGGCCAGGAACATCCCCCGCCTTCCTTCCCTGAGAGGGGAGAAAGTGGTGCATCATGGGAGATGTAGTCCAGTCAGAGCCTGGCCCATAGAGAAAGAGACTATAAGGTACCTGAACCATGGCTGGTGACTTGAAATATGCTAGTCTCTGGCTGAAATTAAAACTTTGGCTCCAAAAGTCTACATTTTCTAGGGGGGAGGACGAGCTGAGAGGGTGGTTGAACTGTTTTGGTGGTTTGCGTTGACTCAGCTCTCTCAAAAAGTTTTTGATTTTTGCATGGAGCAATTTCCAAGGTTTTTTAACTGGCAAAACTTTTGGGATCAGAGATGTTTTCATAAACTCCCCTGCTACTGTGCAAATGCTCATGAAAAAGGTGATCTCATGCGATTTCCTGCAGCCTTTATCTTATGTGTTTCCCCACACCTGCCCCCCATTCTGGGGGCACACAGCCTGCATCGGGACGACACCTGGTGGAAGAACTTTTGAGGGAGCAGTTTTCCATTGGGGAATGTCATCTGGCTGAGATGGAAATGTTTCACAGCCGTGTGTCACTTTCCATGACATTCCCAATGGAAAAAAGTTGAAATATTTTGTTTCAACAAAAAAATGATTAATTTTGACGTAAATGATTAATTTAGCTGCTATTGCAATGTTAAATTCAAGCTGTGTGTACTTAGGGTGTATTTCACGTGTTTGGGTTGTACTGAATGGTGGTTTGAGATTTCTAATATTTTAATGCAATCTAAAAATCAAATCCAACTACATCATAAAAATAAAATTGTTACAGAAAGGGGAAACTGAGGTATGTCTGGCTGGATGGCTGTCTCACAACATCTTAAAGGATCCTGAAAAACTGGCATTGAAGACTCCATTGTGCCAGGTGCTGCTCGCACGCAGAGCAAGTGACAGTTCCTGCTCCCCTAGAGTTCCTAGACAAAAGGTGGGGAGTGGAAACTGAGTCCCAGAGTGGGAGGTGGCTTGTTCATGGATTCGTAGATTTCAAGGCCAGAAGGGCCCAGTTGTATCATGTAACCTGTCTTCCTGGGCGGCACAGATTAGAGACCTGTCCCAATATAATTCTTACAGCAAATTTTTTAGAAAAACGGCCAGTGAGTTAAAAATTGCCAGTGTGAGAATCATAGGCAGGGACGAAATCCAAGTGGCTAGATGATCACTCCAATGCCAGTTTTTCAGGATCCTTTGAGATGTCGTGACTCAGCCATCCAGCCAGGCATGCCTCAGTTTCCCCTTTCTGTAACAATGGGGTTAAAGAGGAACCCTGCTGAGATCTAACCACTAGGCATCACTCCCCCGCCTGGAGCTGGGAGCAGAACCCAGCTGCCCTGGCTATTCCCAGCCTCCCTCACTCTAACCATTAGACACTTCTCTCCACCAAGACGGGAGAGAGAAAACTGAGAAGTCCTGACTCCTAATCCCCCCCACCTCCCAGCTCTAGACTCCCAGCTCTAGACACCCCAACAGTTTCCTGGCAGGGGCAGCAAACAAAGCGGTTAGGAGCATTTGGAGCATTTGGTTGCAGCCAGAGCTGGCTCTGGGCCACCCTCCCCCCAGCTATAGTCTCAGGGTGGGGGAGGGGAAAGGAAGGGGGAGCGGGGGTTGTTTCCTGTCAAGAGCACGAACTCCCATCTGCGTCTGTTTAAGTGTTGCGGCAGAGGCTGCGTGGGCCGGCAGCCGGGGCGCTTAACCCTCTACGGGAAGGAGCTGCACGCTGAGCCGGGGCTCAGGAGCACGATGGGGGCGGGGGCCCCTCCCATGCCAGCCTCCACCTAGGACACATCTTACTGGGGAAGGCAGCTTGGGTTTCTTGGGGAGTTTTGCTAGTTGGGGTGGGGGGATTTGGCATGAGAGTGGAATGGGGGTGCAGTGGGGGGGGGGTTGGAAGGGGAGTAGGGCCTAGTAGTTGGGAGCGGGAATCCAGCGTGTGGGAGCCACGGCACGTCAGTTGCAGGTAGGCTTAGAGGGGCTGCGTGCAGGGGCCTGGTTGTAAGGGAGGAGTGCAGAACCCAGTAAGTGGAAGGAGGGGATGGGTTTACCCTTCGCCTGACAGTGTTTGGCCGGGCAAGGTTGGGCCAGTGAGAAGCCTCCACCTCCTGCCATGTGCTTTGGGTTTCTCTTCTGCAGCCCAGCTGGTTCCTGGAGCTGGGGTTGCGTTTCCTGGCAGGGCCATGCAAGGGGTGGAGGGGCGGGTCCTGGCTCCACCTGAACATCCCCCAGGGGTAACGTTGAGGTGGAGCCCAGCCCGGGCAGAGCAGGCGCTGGGGTTGGCGTGGGACGCAGGGGCTGTGTGAGTCGGGACAGGCCCGTTCTTCGCCACCGCTGCGGATTCTAGCCCAGCACTCTCCCCCAGGTGGGAACTGAGGCTGGTGGTCTCAGTTGCCCAGCGGGGATGCTCGGGAGATGCGAGAACAAGACCCCAGCACATTTCTCCTGCAGCCCTGTGCTGACATGAATCCAAAGAAACCACCTGCTATTGCATTTCATCCCCAACTGCTTAAGGCACTGGGGGGAGGGTTGGTCAAGCCACTAAGCATGTAAGTGGCACTGCCCTCTACTGGCTGCAATCAGCACTGCAGTGCCTCTGTGTGTCATGGCCTCTATACTGCTAGCAGGGGTTCTCCTTTGGTTCTGGTGGCAGGTGGAAGCTGGGCCTTTGAATAAGTGGGCGGATTTGAACCTAGGACCTCTGGAGCCTAGTGCAGAAGCCTCTACCACTTGAGCTAAAAGTCCGCTGCCTCTCAGCTTAGGCTGTAGAGCTCACTCATTTTTATCTCTCGCTGTAAGTGGTCTAAGTGCCACTCCCTGGGACACTGCCCCACACCCACTAGGTGTGTGGGCTACATTGGCAGCAGAAATGCTTCCTGTGTTGCTTGTTGTCATGGAGCGTGGGCGAGTCACCGGGCCTGCACCCCCATCTGCAGCCAGACGGGACTGTCAGCCGGCAGGTAGAACAGAAGGTTTATTTGTTGATGGGGACACAGCGTAGCACAGACTGGTTGTTACAGGAACCAGGAGCAATTCAGTACAATCCATCTTGGGATGGGGGGCCCAGAGCCCCGCCTGGCCCCCCAAGCCAACTGGACTCCCCTCTCCCTAAAGCAGCCGACTACTAACACACCCAGCAACTGGTCCCAGCCGTCTAGGCAGCTCCTCTCCCTCCTTTCTCCTGCTTCCCGGGCCCCAGGTGTTATCTGGTGATCACTGGTTGCATCTTCCCCCTCTGGTCAGGGGACAGGCCAGTCTGGGCCATTCCTGGAGTTCTCCCCCAAAGATCCCATCCCCCACTGGGCACTGCACCCTCTGTGACGGACCAGGCCGGGTCTGAGCACGGCTGAGCGCATCTGCTCATGGCAAATTGCTCAAACTCAGGGCTCCTTACAGCCCTAGACCGGGGACCTTCCCAAATAGGCCACAAACCAGTCACACCGAACACTCCAGCTGCCAGTCTGGCCAGCCAGAAGCCTCACGCCCCAACCCCTCTGACACCTCAGCTCTCCCTGTGCCCCAATCAGCCCCGGGCCTAACACACAGGTGAGGGGTTATAGAACCCAATCTCACCTACCCCGAACGGGTTCTTCCGGTCCCAAGAAACCAGCCACAGTTCCCAGGTCAATTTACACTCTGGATCTTACCCGCAAGATCATGCCGAGCCAATCCTTTAGAATCTAAAATCTAAAGGCTTATTACTAAAAGAACAAAAAGCATGAGAGCGAGGTTGTTAAAGTATTATACATTACATGCCTCGAATCACCCAGTTCTCGAAACAGGCTCGCAGCAGAGATGTTATAACTGCTGGCTTAAAAGTCTTTGGTGTACATCCTATGTCAGGATGGGTCCACGGTTCTTTCCGGCTCATGGTTCCCTGCAAGGCTGCCTCTGGGACCAAGAGCTGAGCTGAAGACCAGATGGAGGGTGCCACATGGCGCACATATACCTCCCCTGGCATCTTCGCCGCCGGAGCAGGTTACTGCAGGTCACATGGTCAGACAACGTATCCCTGCATCCCGTGCTCGTTTGCAAGTATCAGTCACATTCCTGAGGTGTGTATTGGCACCTGGAGCCTCATTGTCCCCTTGCTAATTAGCAGAGCCATTGGCTGAGCATTCCTCGCCCATTGCTCAGCCACAAACAATTTTCCAGCATCCATACAGAATACATGTTTATAACTTCACATACAGATATCATACAAGTACATGAAGAGCATACACAGAACCAGTAGAACATAAGCTTTCATTCAACATCTCACGTGACCCCCTTTGTACAGACTTTTGGGGCAAATACCCCCCTATGGGTGCAGCAGTGATCTGGCTGCTCCCCTTAAATCCAGTAACGTGACTCCCTATCCCCCAGTCACTGCAGAGCAGCACAGGACAGCAGAATCACACACAGCACCACAACGCAAGCTAAGGGAATACAGAACCAAGGGACTGCCGCAGTGAATACAGTCCCCATGATGTCCCACTTGCGCTGAAAGGAAGGGAATGTGCACGGTCCAAGGGCACTTTGTGCGGGTTCGAATCCAGCCAGCGTCAGCTTGGATATATAGAGGGCAATTATGCAAACTTTATGCAAATGTGGAGTCTGAGCATACAGCTTCTGAGCGTGTGTGTGGGGGGGGGGGGTCTCCTGATGACAGAGATTCCTCCCCCCCCCCCCCCTCCAGAAAGAGGCTTTGCATTGGGTGCCCCACATGGAAGCAGCTTCATCCCCTCCCTGTTTCTCCCCCTTGTGCAGCGAGCTGCTGGAAGAGCTGGAGAGCAGCAGCAGCGCCCATGCCATCGCTGAGTGCTTCGTGCAGCGGGTAAGGGTCTCCTGAGCTGCCCCCGCCCCTGCCAGCAGCCAGCTGCGGCCCCCTGCCTCTCCTGCCCCCGGCGTGTCCAGGTGTGCGCTGCACAGCCCCTGTTCACCGCTGGCTGCAGAAGCCGGCTAAGGGTGGGAGCGTTTCTGGTGGGTGTGGGCCAGGGCCAGGCCCAGCCTGGATCTTCTGCACCCCTCTGCCAAGAGAACTGGGCACCTCTCCCTCAGGTGTGGCTGGGGCATAGGGATAGGTGGATGGTTGAAGGGTAGGGCTAGGGTGCTGGGAAAGGGGGTAGGGACATGGATAGGGTGGAGGGTGAGATATGGAGGTTGGGGGTTGGGTGGGTGGTTGGACGGTGGGTATGGATGATAGCTGGGGTAGGGTGGATGGTTGGATGGGGGGTAGGAGTAGGGTGAGTGGTCAGGTGGATGGTGGGATAATGGGTAGGGGTAGATGGTGGGTAGCGGTAGGCTGGGTGGTGGGTATGGTAGTTGGTTGGATCATGGCTGGTTGGATGGAGAGAGGGGTAGGGATATTGGAGGGGGGGCTGGGGAGGGGACTGGTCTGCAGGGGAGGGAGGGCAGCCAGAGCAGAGAGTGGGAAGGTGGAAGGGTGGAGTGGGAAGGAGTCGGGCGAAGTGAAGCAGCCAGGCAGGAAAGCCGTCCAGACCGGGAGCGCCACACACCAGAGGTGGCTGCATCTCGGAGCTCAGTGAGGGCTCCCTGTATAAACAGGCCCCCATCCCGCGTCCAGCAGCATGCCGGGAGAGCCGTGTGCTTTGGGAGAGGGGCTGTGGGACCATCCTCCCGCTCTGCACCTGAGCTTCCTCCCTGGCTGGCACCTCCAAGCTTCTGTCCCAGCCCTCAGGCTCCTCTTCCCCGGCGCCTTCCCCTCCCCTGATGGCCCGTCTTCTCTTGCAGAGCGAGGAATTTGACATCTACACCCTGTACTGCATGAACTACCCCAAGTGAGTAGGTGCCCCCAGCCCAGGTGTGGGGAGGGGCGGGGCATCGGAGCAGCATGGGAGAGGTGGGAGAGGGGCATGACCTGAGCATTTGTCCCCAGCCCTGCTGCGGGAAAAGGGCAGGGTGCTAGGAGTCAGACTGGGGGGGTGGCACCCCCTGTGCAGGGGCAGACAAACACCATCCCCCTGGCTCGCCGCCTCTGGTCCGTGGCGCCCGGGGCCCGGCTAGCCTGCCTGTGTGCCCCCAGCTCGGTGGCGGTGCTGCGGGAGTGCATGGAGAACCAGGTGCTGGCGGGGTTCTTCCGGGAGCGCCAGGCCACGCTGTCCCACTCCCTGCCCTTGGAGACCTACCTGCTCAAGCCTGTCCAGAGGATCCTCAAGTACCATCTCCTGCTGCAGGTGGGTGGCGCTGTCGCCGGGCCTGTGCCCCTGGGCTGGGGCTGGACCGACCCCCCCCCCCCCCCCCCCCCCCCCCCCC
>JANRFK010003594.1:4467743-4478737 GCA_030068395.1 Apalone spinifera | reverse complement strand
GCCCCCCGCCGATCCTCCCCTCTGCCGCCCACCTCCCACCCCTCTGCCTCATTACCTCAGCCAGGCAGGAGAGCAAAGGGACACCCTGAGAGCCCCCTGTCTCCTGGAGAGGGCAACAGGGTGGGGTGCTGCTCTGGGGTGCCCCCTAGCGACTCCCCCATCCTCAGCCCTGATGAACTGGAGGGCATCAAGTGGCCAGCTGTCCCCGACTTGCGATCCAGGTATGCCGGCCAGGAGGGCGGCCCAGGGGGACAGGGCTCGCCAGAGGATTGCCCCAAAGTGAGAGCGGACTTGGGTCGGGACACGGGCCCCCATCGGGCCAGCTACTCCACCACCGTCAACATCCAGATCGGGGGCAGCGGCCGGATCGCCTCCTTCAGCAACGCTCAGGTCAGCCTCACCCACCCACTGCTGGCAGGGCCCGGGCTGCACAGCGCCAGGCGGATTAACAGCAGCACCTTAGAGACCCAGCAGAAAACGTGACAGCCCGAGGGGGGCGGGGCTTATAGCTGGAGGGCCACGCCCAGCTCTGCGCACCTGGGGACCAATGGTAATCTGTTTCTGGCATTGGATGGTACGGGGTGGGGGGGATAAATTGTCACTGTCCCACAGGGGTAGGCAAGGATGGGATCGGATCTACAGCTGGGGTAATTTGACCCTGCTCTATTGATGGCAGCTTGGGTCTGGCAAATTGAGGATGCTCCTGGGTGATGTTAAGAGGCACAGGGGGTGAATTAGGGACATCTGAACTTGAGATCTGTCTGCAATTAAATAAGTGTCTCTAGCCCCCCCAGGCCAGGAGGGATCTATGGGGCTGTGTCTGTAAAAGCCAAGCCACCTCAGCTGGCTGTGCGGGTCCCCGCCAGGTGGCTCTGGTGCCCCGACAAAGCGCACTCTATCCTGCCAGGCCCTTTATGAGGCAGGCTGCTTTCCGGTCTGCCTTTTGGTTGTTTTCACTGCCTGGCTCCTTCCTCAGCTGGTTGGGCCTCAGTGGGGCCTAAAGTGAACAGCATGGGTGATTGTAGAGGATCAGGCACATGCATTCCCACCCCTGGCCATCAGGGGGCAGTGCATATACTCACATCTTTCCCACCCTCAGCCAGCAGGTGGCGGTGCATATACACACATCCTTCCCACCCTCAGCCAGCAGGGGGCAGTGCATATACACACGTCCTTCCCACCCTCAGCCAGCAAGGGGCGGTGCATATACACACGTCCTTCCCACCCTCAGCCAGCAGGGGGCAGTGGATGTGGCGTTGTTTTCAACCAAAAGACACACACAAGCCTAGTCAGCAGGGGGTAGTATGGATACATGCACACCCTTAAACATGCCTGGGCCTGTATAGACATGCACATGTTAGCCAGCAGGGGGATGCCATATGTGTCTAACTAGCAGGGAACAGTATGGACACAGCCAGTGGGGGGGAGGCAGTATGGGTACACAGAGCCAGTGGGGGGGAGGGGCTTGTATGGGGGCACACAGTTGGAGAGTGGGGGTGTGGAGATGCACAGAGCAGGTGTATGCATGCCCAACCTGCAGGGGGCAGTGTGGACAGCCAGGAGGGCAATATGGACACACACAGCTGGAGGGGTGTGTGTGTGGAGATGCACAAAGCATGTACATGCATGCCCAGCCAGCAGGGGGCACTGTGAATATGCACAACCATTTTCCTGCTCCTTTCAAGTGTGAAACCCAAAGTCCTTGCTCCAGCCAGTCTCCCTGAAGCTGCCCAGCATAGCGAGGGCCGCAGGAGTGGAGGAGTCTTTCTCCCAGTGCTAAGCAACCACCCCTGCTGTGTGTCCCAGTGAAGCTGGATGGGGTCCAACTTGGAGGGCCAGACCTCTTAAAACCATTGTGACTTATGTGGTGCCAGATCTGTTGGCCAGGGGTTGGATTTCTACTTCTGCTACAAACTCCGTGTGTGATTAGTCACGTAAATTAAGCTGCCTTGTGCCTCAGTTTCCCCCATGGGGAGAATAATTGTTTCAATTGTGGGCTCTGGAGCAGGGGTGTTGTTTACTTGGTGCGTACCCCTGTCCAGGTGCTACTGTAATTCACCTAATACAAACAGACTGCTCTGCTGAGCTGGATCTGGTGCAGTTTAGTCCCCACAACCTAAAATGTGTAGGAAGTGGAAGTTGCTTTTGCTAGGAGGAAAACGCACAGGGGTGTCCTCAGCCCAGTCCTGAGAGTTGGTCCCAGGGTTGCACAGAGTGGTGAGCACCTGTGTTGAGTGTGCTGGAATTGGGGCAGCCAAATCCATCTCTGCAAGGTCTAAGCACAGCTTATGCTGAGACCAATGGCCCAGGAACATTGCAGTGGACCAGTTGGGTATACAGGGGGTCCTCGCTATAAGTCCAAGATATGTTCCAAAAAACTTGGACTTATAGCAAAACAACTTAAAGCGGGGAATTTTTTTCCTATGGCCGACTTCCATTTAAGCAAATTGGGGGGAGTGTTTCGCATGACTTATAGCGGGGAATGGGAGGATTTATAACACATCAGTGCCTACAAAAGTCAATGACTTTAGTGTGGAACGGCTGTATACTGGGGCGACTTATAGCAGGAACCCCCTGTAACTTTTAAAAGCATTGGTATCAGACCCACATTGAAATCTGTTTAAACCAGCTGGGAATTGACACCAGAGGAGTGATGCCCCATATCTCCAGCTCTTAGTTTCTAGAGTGGCAAATGGTCTAAATTACTCCAGAACTCTCTTACCCCTTCCTACAGCCATAAAACCTCTTACTCAAAACCACCAGCTTCTTCCCAGCTTTCCCTGGAGCTGTGTTGCTGTGACATTCCAGTTGCTCTCTGACAAATTCAAACAAGTTTGCTTAAGTATTGCACTTCTAGGGTCAAATCCTTCCAATCCTGGGTTGAGATTTGGAGTAAACTACTTGGAACGTTTGAGTCCCTGCTTGTTTTCCTTGAACAGAACCTGGGGAAATCATGGGGGGAGGGTGGGTAATCCCCTAAAAGGGGAATGCAAGAATGGGCTGGCTCTGAAGTGAGACTAATGAAATAAAGATTGGCTCTGTAGAAAGTGGTACAGCTATTTCTGGTTTCTTTGCAATGAGTTTTTCTGCTTCATTTCTAAAGCTGGATTGCATAAGGAGATTTTAAATTGAAGCAGCAGGTAGTTAGAGAGACTCTGGTATTTAATAGCCAATCTTGCAGATGGAACCATTTAGCTACATGTTTCTACACATTATTTCACAGTCCACCATTTGGAAAAACCGAAGGCTATTAGCTTTACCGCCGGCATGTTTTCGTCCTTCGGAGATTCACCATTTTCTCCTCTGACTGCTGGGAGTCCTGCTAGCTTTGGGCTGCCTGTCCAAGATGTCAAGGCCAGTTTTGAGAGAGGCCTCCCATCTTGATGTAAAGATTCTGAGAGAGAGAATCTGCCTGGTCTCTTGGGGAACTTTTCTCATGTCTAGTCCTTTGCCCCACCAGGCTGCCCCGCTCTCTTTCCAGTCTGAATGGCTGCGTCTAGACTGGCCAGTTTTTGCGGAAAATCATCTGCTTTTCCGCAAAAACTTGCCAGCTGTCTACACTGGCCGCATGAATTTCCGCAAAAGCACTGACGATCTGATGTAAGATTGTCAGTGCTTTTGCGGAAAAACTATGCTGCACCCGTTCGGGCAAAAGTCCCTTTTGCGCAAAACTTTTGTGCAAAAGGGCCAGTGTAGACAGCTGAGATTTGTTTTGCACAAAAAAGCCCCGATCGTCAAAATGGCGATCAGGGCTTTTTTGCGCAAAAGCGCGTCTCGATTGGCCATGGACGCTTTTCCGCAAAAAGTGCTTTTGCGGAAAAGTGTCCGTGCCAATCTAGACGCTCTTTTTCCGAAAATGCTTTTAACGGAAAACTTTTCCGTTAAAAGCATTTGCGGAAAATCATGCCAGTGTAGATGTAGCCAATGTCTCACACTTCAACTCCCTGCTGCTAGGCCTTATCCTGCCTTTGCTCCGTTAAAAAGCCCTCTGCTAGCAGATAGGTTTGATTGCCCTTTGTGACCCAGGTGGCTAGTCAAAGCTGGGGCCCTGCTTCCAGCTGGGAGGAGAAATTGACAATAGAACCAGGCACCTTTGATGTGATTTTGTTTATCTGTAAGTGGCTTGTCAGGGCTGTTCCCCACTCTGGCACTCTGAGGCTATGTCTACGCTGCGCCTGTTTGGCACAAGAAATATGCGAATGAGTAGGGCTTGACAAATTATGCAATCTACTTGCCCGTGGCGAGGAGATTGTAACTCGGAAGAGCCAGGTTCGGGCGATCTGCGCATGCGCAGATCGCCAGACAGCACAGCTGGCGAGCGGGGCTCGCTGCGGTTCGGCGAGCCGTGCGAATGAGCTAAGCATGGAATATCGCCGAGCCTCATTTGCGTAATTAATGAGGCTCCGTTTTTGTGCAAGAGGCTTTTGCGCAAAAAGGAACGATCTACACAGCTCCTTTTTGCGCAAAACTCCCCTCTTGTGCAAGAGCTGTTCTTCCTGAAAAAATGAAGAACGGCTCTTGCACAATAGGGGGTTTTTGCACAAAAGCCACTTCTGCAAAAATGGAGCCTCGTTAATTATGCAAATAAGGCTCGGCGATATTCCGCACTTAGCCTCATTTGCATATTTCTTGCAACAAACAGGCGCAGTGCAGAATGTGGGGGCCCACAAAGACTTGAAATTTACCTTGCCGCTACAGGCATTGGTTACTAAAACCTCCCCCAGAATCACAATATGCAGATTTGGGGGGAGGGAGGAATGGCTGCCATCAAGTGATTTTTATTTCTAAAACCAAGGGCAAACACTTGAACCCACCCCCAGGTACCTCAAGCCCAGGTACCTCAAGTTCTTCTGCCACAGGAGAGCTTGAAAAAAAAAAGAGGAAAACAAGCTGCAGTCTCTAGTAGCCGACCATTCAGTCTGAGGCAGGCAGACACACACAGACAGATCTCCCGTACCTTCCCAGACACAAGAATCAAATCATCACCTTAAAAAAAGTGACTTTTATTACAAAACAAAAGACAAACTTGATAAAGCATACTGGCTTGCTAGGTGTTATAGAGCCACTAAGAAAAACAAAACAGAAAAATCTCTGGGATCAATGCTTAGAAGATAAATGGGGAGGCATCGATTCATACAGAGCAGTTCAAACCACACCACAAAATAAAGAAAATACCCTGATCGTGGCTAGATTCACTTTTCCCCTTTACTTACTCCCAATCTTTTCTTGGTTCAGTCCACTTCAATGCCCCAAATTCCCTGGAGGCATGGTAGTCCTGCCTGGGTTTAAATCATTCTGTATCTCTCCCATACAAAGAAAGCAGGCAAGGAATCTATATCAATTTTAAATTTCAACACTCTATCTCAATTGGTTCTTCCGGCCCCAGCCAACACCCTTGCTAGCTACCTGAGTTTACCACCTTAGTTACCGGGAACTGGTCAGTGCTCTTCCTGTCCATTACAGGGCTTACAAGGTTCTGTTTTTCTGAACACAGGTGGACCCCAAAAAGCAGGAGATCACATCCTTATCTGTGGCAGCACACATCCTGTATCTGTCTGTCTTTCCGTCTGCCTCTCTCCTTGTGTTGTATCTCCAAGGCCCTTGCCACAAAACCTCTGCCAACCAATGTTCCGCCTAATTTTTTCATCCATATGCAGAATGAATTTTGTTCTGCGCACTGAGATATGTGTAGATGTGCACCACCAGTACATGCTACTGGCTGGGAGTGCTCTACTAATCAGCTGGGCAGCATTTGATTCTCTCCTGGGCAGCTGTCCAAGTGCCCAGCTTACAGGGAACACTGCTGCTAACCTCCCCCTCCATTGAAGTCTTGAGACTTCCCGAGTGGCTGTGGTTTGTGGTTCCCTGGGGGAATGCTGGTGTGCCCTGCGCCAAAGCTGAATGAAGGGCAGCTGTTTGCTCATCTGTCTCTGGGGATTTAACCCAACCTAATGCAGCATTTACAGCCCAACATCACCTGACTCCTTAGCTTTCTCTGCAGTTAGTGGAATCGACTGAGTCTCTCCAGCCCGTAGCTTGTTCTTGTAGCTCCTCTTCGTTTGTGGGCCTGTGACCTGACCGACGTCCCAGGAGGCACCCGACTGGAGCTGAGCCGAGGCCCATCTAGCCCGGCATCCCGGCTCTCATGCCAGGTGCTGCAGAGCGAGGGGTAAGAACCCCACAGGGCAGATGGGGGATAAGATCCTCCTCTTCCCCCCCCCCCCACACATTAGGTCTGTCTCATCTCTGGTAGCAATTGGCACTTCTGGCTCCCTCAGCAGGATTGTAAATTGAATCACTCCAATGCATGACGGCTGTCTGATTAGGGTAGGACTGGGAGCGCCTCCCCCCCCCCCCCGTGCCAGTACTGCATGTTTTTATTGCTATTAGGTCTATTATGGTAGCCCTCAAGAGCCCAATCATAGTCCAGGACCCCATTGAGCCAGATGCTATTGCTAGTAGGTGTATTCCAGTGACATTCAGCTGCCCAAGCATGGTCCCCGGCCCATGGTGCTAGGTACTGTATGTGTTTGTGGCTAGTAGATGTATTACGGTAGCAGCAGGACCCCCATGCTGCTAGCTGTTTGACAACACAGAACTGTCCTAACTCCAGAGGCTTCCTGTGGGATCTTGTCCTGCTGCAGATGGTGACTCACCTTGGGGAGGAATTGGCCCTTCCTTTCCCTCCCTCCTTATCTGCTTTACAGCTGGCCCTCATGGTATCTGTTTTTCCAGCCTCATCCTCACTCCGCTCCTGACTCGGCTTCCCTCCCTGCTGCCCTCAGCCCTGCTCTTTGCTGGGGTTGTTTCCTGCCTGTTGCCAGTGATCCAGCGAATCAACCGATTGCTTTTCCTCTGCCCGCAAGTGACCCTCCACACACCCCCCCGCAAATGGGAAAGCAGCAAAAGTGCAAAACAGGCAGGAACACCCAGGCCGGCACTCGCATGCTGGCTTCTCCCCAGGCACGGTGCGGCCTCGTGGCTCGGGAGATTTGCTCGTTACTCTGGGGATGCTCGTTTATTAGGGTTCTTATGGAGGGGGGGTGTTTAATAATTCTGCTTGTGCTCTCCTATGGAGCTGCATTCTCTCTGCTGCCAATTCCCTCACAATGGAGCTCTCCTGCAGGAGCTGTGTCCCCCAGCACCGGGTTCTGCCTGCCCTGGAACCAGACGGACACAGGTTGAGAGGGCCGGTTGATCAGCACTCCCAAGCTGACCCCTTCTCTGTCCCTGGACTCAGCAGGCTGGTTACCCGGCAGGGCCAAGCTGGGACCCTTCTGGGCCCTTGGACTCGTGGGCTGGTTTAACAGCACTTTAAGCTGCCACCCTCCTATGCCCCCAGGTTCAGCACCTCCCTGTCCCCCTTTCACACCACAGTCGTTCTGCTGAGAACCTGCGTAGTGAGCAAACCCCACAGGAGTTTGGGGATCTCTAGCTTCGGTACGAGGAGCCTTGTTGCAGAGGAAATGGGGGAGAGAGAAGCAAGCAGCTTACCAATGACAGTTACTCATTTCTAGGTGGACACCTCACAAGGGAGCCAAACAAACAGTTGAACTGCAATCAGATTACAAGCACTGGGCCAGCAACCACAACTGATGACCATAATTTAGCAAATATAACCCTCAGGTTATATTTGTTTTTACAAACTCTCCCCCACCTTCCCGTGGGGTATATTTGGGTGCAAGGTATATAGGGCTTTTTTTACTCACTGGAGACTGGTGGTTCCTGTGGCTGTGCAGAAATGGGCGGGAGGGGGAGAGCTCCCCCGCCCGGAGGATGGTGGTTCTTGTGGCTGCGCAGGAAAGGGGGGGGTGAGCGCTCCCCCACTGGGAGGATGGTGGTTTCTGCAGCTGCGCAGGAACGGGGGGCTAGGTGCTGTGGAGGAACCAGGGGTATAAGCGCTCACCCGCCCGGAGGCTGGAAGCTGGTGGCTGCGCAGGAACCAGGGCGGTGAGTGGCTGGCTAATTTCCCCCCCCACACACACACAGGTTATACTCGTGTGGGGTATACACGATTTTTTTTTACTGAAATGGAAAAAAACGCGGGGTATATTTGCTAGATTATGGTACTCAAGGTAAGAGCAGGAGAAGGAGGCTCTACCTAGAGAGAGGCGGGGAGGGGGTAAGGGGAGAGATCTCACCATTCCCTGAAGCTTGAACTGACCCAGATTCCCAGATGGCAATGGTTGCTGGGGTCCAGTGCTGGAGACAGGTAGGGCTGAGCCCCCAGCATGATGGGTCAGGAGCAGATGAAGGCCCGGTGGATGATGCAGGCTGGATCCAGGCATCAGCTCTTTCTCTGGAGTGTGGGATGTAACAGTGGGTTGAGGGGACGCTGGGTTGGTTTGTGGGCAAATAGTTCAAGGGAGTTTTCTAAAGTTTTGTTTACACAGCCAGTAGAACCGGCACGGCTGGCGTTATTCCCAACTAGCAAACTAGCCTCTACGCAGCAAGCCATTATTTCGAAGTAATGGCGAGCGGGAGGACTTCTCACCCCGACTCCTGTCGCCCTCATTTCACGAGGAGGAAGGGAAGCCAGAGGAAGAGCACTTTCCCTTCCACTTCCTGCCGTGCAGACGGTGCCAAAAGCCGAGTTAAGCTACTTCGACTTCAGTTCCGCAATGGATGTTGCTGAAGCGGCGCAGCTTAATTCGACTGGAGCCCTGCTGTGTAGACGTGCCCTGGGGGAGCTCAGACTGCAATTTGGCAGGTTCCGATTTTTGGATCGCAACAGAGGAGCTATTACTAAAATTGGTCTGTTCCTAACATTGGTCTGATTATCACCGATCTGGGTGTGGGCAGGTCTGGGTTCATTAGCATCCGGAGTGGTGGTTTCCTAGCAGGTCCTGCGTTCGGTAGCTCAGAGTTCAGTGCTTTGGAAGGGCAATTCTCCATTCCTTATGCTAGGGGCGTGGAGGCTGGATGTGGTCCCTGGCTTGCCTGGATCCAGTCCTGGGGCTCGGGCTCTCCCAACATCAGGGAGACCGTGCTGGCACTCCAGCCTCCCTGCTGCCCCACTGCAAGGCTGGAGCACACAAAATCTACTAGGCTGGGCCCCCCCTAGGCTCTGGGGTGCGAGGGGAATGTGGGGGTGTCTTTCTTCTAGATTGGGAGCCAGTTCAGTGAGGGGTTGTTTGGTTGTTTTTTTTTTTTTTTTTTTTTGCTTCTCACTTGTGTGCAGCCCCCATCTGATTTGTGGCCCCGGACCCGAAAAAGGTTCCCCACCCCCGCTGCATGCGAAGGCAGATGCCTGTCTGTTCTAGGTTGGATGCAGATGAGGCTCAGGGGGTCAGGTGTGTCTGGAGGGGTTTAGGTGTGTCTGCCTCTGCCTTTTCGTTGCTTTGGTTTGTGTGTGTGTGTGTATCCTTCATGAGCTCCCCAAGAACACAGGGCCCCTTGGTTCCCCAAGAACGCAGGGCTGGCAGGTGAGTGATCGAGAGTGCAAGGGCTTCCTGGTGTGAGAGAGTGAAGCTCAGTGGTTAGAGCAGGGAGGTAAGGATTCCTAGTTTCCAGTGAGATCACACTCAGCTTTGCCTGCCCTCCTTTGACAGGGTGCTCAGAGCTGCCCTGAACAGATGGGCCCCCTGGAGCTGTGGGGACAAAGCTGACAAAGGAGGCTGGTGGGCATGGGAGCGTGAGGGTGAGTGGCACGTGCCAAGGGCTGGGAGTGGAGGGAGGAGAGATCCAGGGATCAAGCTAACCAAGCACTCCTGTGCTCTTCTGAGCCCCTCCCTCAAACATCCTCAATGGAGTGTGGCCAAGTGGTGAGAGCAAAGCAGCAGGAGCTAGAGTGCCTGAGCTCTTTTCCCAGCTCAGGGAAGCTATCCCTAGTGGTCAGAGCAAGCCCGGCCTCCTAGGTTGTGTTCTAAACTCGGGCAGGGAGTGATATCTAGTGGTTAGAGCAGAGGGACCTGGGAGCAGGTTTCATGGGTTCTTCCCCCCAGCTTTGGGGAAGGAGCATGTTCCAGTTGCTGGTTAGAGCAGGAGGAAGCCAGATCAGGCCTTGTTAGATGGCACCCTCGAATCCACGGTGTTTCTTGTCTCCATCCATATTGCTGGAGAGCCACTTGTGACCACGCATGAATGTTCACACTGTCCTTCCGGCCAGCAGTCCCCTCGGCTCCACCCGCGCTTGCCAGAGCCTTCCTTATTTTCTGACCGCGTCACTGATTACACCGGCCGCCACAAGCACCTTGAAATTAAGGCCTAAGCTTTTATTTCCTCTGGCTTCGTGTGAAGTTTGCCTTCTTGTAAATACATTGGCACTGGCTAGGACCTGCTACCGTCTCTCCACTCTGGCGGGTTGGTTTACGGCCCCTGTATCGTATGTGCAGTTTATTTGGACGGGTTTGTTCTTTTTACTTCTGTTTTTTTAATTAAAGTTAATTTTGGAAGAGGAACAAGCCCTGCCCTCAGGTAATAAACAGCAATGTTTTCAGTAACATGGGGCTTATTCTTTCTCAAGCAGGCCCTTGCTGGACTAGCAGTCCCCAGCTCAGCTTGTTAACTGAGTTTTTGCAGATGGGGAAACCAAGGCACTGGAGAATGGGGCTGCCTCACCAGGAGCTGGTGGCAGTGGTGGGATTAACAGGGAGCCCAGCTCAACCCACTAGCTCACTCTCCCTTCTGCAGCCAGAAGGAGAACCCCTGGGTCTGATATTCCCTTGCTCTGACCCCTGGATCCCACTTCCTTCCCAGAGCCAAGGAGAGAGCCTAGGAGTCTTGGCTCCCAGCCCCCCTTAAGTGTCCTCGGTTCCATGGGAGAGTAAGGGCAACCCTGCCCCAGCCCTAGAAACCACAGGGACCAGGGGCCGCCTTCTGTGTGTGCTGGGAAAACTCACCCCAACAAGGGACTTGAGTAGGGGCCATTTAGCAAACATCTCCCCGCTGGTCCCTCCTCCCGCCTCTTCCCATCCCCAACACCCCCTCTACACACGCCTCTCCTGTACAACCCTCCCTGCCCCCGCACCTTCCCCTTTCCGGTCCCCTCCCCT
>JANRFK010003594.1:4424293-4440009 GCA_030068395.1 Apalone spinifera | reverse complement strand
TCCAGAGTAAGAGGAGGGATGGCCCAGCGGCTATTGCCCAGGACCTAGGAAACCTGTGTTCAATTCTCAGCACTGCCACAGACCTAACAAAAGTCATTTAGCCACCTTGTGCCTCAGTTTCCCCACCTGTAAAATGGGGACAATAGCACCGCCATCCAGAAGAACTGCACCTGTATTCCCAATCCTCCCACTCTAGGCTTCCAGTTCCTCAGCCATTGCCTCTCTTGGCCAGAGACTCTTGTGCCTGACTGGGACTCTTCCAGGCCACACAGTTCCCTGCGTACACTGCGAGGTCCCCAACCAGCCACCCCTGTGTTCTCCTCAGAGGTTGGGAACATTAAAGGCACCACACAGCTTTGCTAAGCAAGCCCATTTATTCTGCAGGCAACAGCACCTCAGAGAAAACACTGAAACAGTCCAAGAACTGACACGTGGGCTGACAAGCTTAGCAGAGCTTTCCCCAACTCCAGGGAGGGCTTTGGCCCAGGCTCAGCCCTTCAAACCCCACCAAGGGTTTTCCTGTGGTTACAAGTTCATAGCTGCCTAGGTTCACCCCCATATATCTGTGAGTCCCTCTTTTATCCTGTTTGGGCCTCTGAGCTTATCCTCCCAGAACATGTGATCAGCAAAGGTCCCCTCCGCAGGGAAGTTTCAAAAGGCTGAACTCTTGTGCAGTTGGAGAGGGTACATCTGCATAGGACATTAGGGATCTCCTGGGAAAACCACTCACTTCTTGCTTCTGGGAGGGGTTCTCCTGTCCCTGCAGACCTCCATGAGAGGCAGTAGCTAGGTTGATGGATGAATTCTTCCCAGTGCTGTCTACGATGGAGGTTAAGTTGGCTTACCTGCATCTCTTGGGTGTGTGTGTGATATTTCACACCTTTGAATGACATTGCTGGACAGATCTACTGGTCTAGCCATTATTCATGTCTCCCATCTGGAGATGCCACCAACAATCCCAGGGTAATACATAAACATTTGCATTTTTAATGCAGTGGTTCTCCAAGATGCTTACACTTAATTCATTTTCTGCAGGAAATTGCCATTTCTGTCCCAAACAACACAGCCCAGCCTCACAGGGGTTGTGAAGATAAATACAATAAGGACTGTGTGGCACTTGAGTACTCTAGATGGATACAGTCCCTGACCCCAGAGAGCTAATGGTCTATGTAGACAAAGGGTTGGAGGGGAAACAGAGGCACGGACTTGCCCAAGGTCAGCCAGCTGGCCAGTGACAGAGCTGGGGATGGGTCCCAGGTATCGGAGTCCTGAATTCTAGCCAAGGCAGGTCGGGCCCAGCCTGGCTTCATGGAAAGAGATGGCAGCCAAGGCCCAGCTGATCAGATTTCAGGTGGCTGCGTTTTGAAGGTCCACAAGGCTGAGCAGATCCTGGCTTCCCTAGAGCCTTGGACGAGGCAGGGTTCAGACCTCTAAGGTAGTTGCTGGAATTGGGCTGGGCGCTGCTGCATTGTCACCAGTTCCTGGGGTTGGTGAGCCCTTCTCTCCCAGTACGGGGGTCCATGGGGAAGGCGCAGGGTGGCTCGGAGCTGAGCCATCTCTCCTCCCTCTCCCACACTGCGCTGCTGCCCCAGCAGGTGTGCACGGTGGAGAACCTGAACTGCTTCCACACCGAGCTGCAGGTGATCCAGTGGGAGCACAGGGAGCACACCAAGAGTCTCTCCTTGCTGATCAGGCACCTGAGCCAGATGGAGCAGCTCAAACTGAAGGCCAGGACCTGCAAGACGGACCAGCCATGTCATCCCTGCGAGGGCCACCAGGAGCAGCCTGTGCCTCAATTCTTGAGCAAGCTCCTGGAGCTGCTGCAGAGGGAGTGCTGGCTTCAGGGGAGCAATGTGCATTCCTGTTCATCCTGACCTGGGTGCCTGGCTGCTGGAACCTAGGGGACCCGAGTTGTAATCCTGCCAGTTTTCAGTGGAATGCCCCTGGTGCAGGTGAGCAATTCCGGCATTCACCCATGAGTCAGGGCAGAACTGGTGCTGCAAGGAACAGGGCACGGGCTCACAGACCCCCTGTACCTCAATGCAATGCTAGGGAATGCTGTGCTGCAAGGAGAAGGGGGGCCAAGGGAGGGGGCACAATCCCCTGACAGTGCTTACTCCAGTGTAGTGCGGTAGTGAAAAGGTGGGCCAGTGGGGGGGCGCACTCCCCCTGACAATCAGGGCTTACTCCAGTGCAGTACTGCAGGGAAAAGGCAGGCCAGTAGGGGCGCTTTCTCCTGGCAGGCAGTGCTCACCCCGGTACAGTGCTCGGGGGCGCTGTGCTGCAGAGGACGATAGGCCAGTAAGGGCACTCTCTCCTGGCAGTCATTGCTGACCCCAATGGCAAGTGTGACATTAGAGTGTGCTGTAAGCAGGTGGGCCAGTAGGGGGTGCCCTCTCTGGGCAGTCAGTGCTTACCCCAATGGCTTAAGTGAGGCATTATTAGCAGGTGCTATGCTGCTGGGAGCACCATTACTATTCCTGGGGAAGGGCAAATTTACAAATAGGTTTTCTGGAACCATTCTGGGTTAACTAAGGATGCTGCATCTCTCATACTCTAGGCCCTGTTTATTTTAATCCTCTTGTAATATTTTTAAAAAATATTGTCTGAAAAATCCCCAGGATTTCTCTCAGGCCAGGTCATTTCCTTGGAAAAGCTGAAGGAAACTGGGCAAGCTATGCTGAATTCTAGGAGATTGCTGGGGAAGAAAAGGAGCCAGTGTAAATTAGGCAGAGCTGTACCAATTTTCACCAATTGGCCCTTTGGCTCTGTTTAAGCCTGGAGGCAGCTAACACAAAAAAATAAATCTTTATAGAAGCCCTGTAGCTCACTTGTTTCCAGTCCTTTCACTTCCTGGTGCGTTCCTTTGCCAGGTCTCTGAAAGGTGCAATCCTTGACATCAGGCTGCACAAAAAAAAACAAAAAACAAAAAACACATTGTTCACTCTAAGTTAAAAAATGGCTTGACAATGCCTTTTGTTACTGCTAGGTAGCGCACAAGGCACTGGGGGCCAAGCCGATCATTTGAGTGTTGTTTTCAAATGGTCATTAGCACAAGTTTCAGTGCAGCTTCAAGAACTGACTCAAAGGCCTTCTGAAAACATGGCCAGTGCCCTAGGTGTTGGGCCAGCAAGGCAGTTTCAGAGCGGTTGGAGAAAGAGCTTGGCACAGGTTGTGTGCAGCACCGGTCACCCCCTCTCAAAGCAGACATTACAGAATTAGAGGGTGTGCAGAGAAGGGTGATGAGAATGACCAAGGCCCCAGCAAAGCTCTCCAATAACGAGGAAAAGATTGGGTTTGTTACCTTGGAAAGAAGAATAAAAGGGGAGATAATAAATTTGTAACAGAGATGGGCAGAGAGACAGTGACTTGTAGCTTCTTTTTCTCCTGTCTTGTCATACAAAGGCTGGGGACATTCAGTGAGGTCAAAGGTGGGAAATTCAAACCCCAGAATGCATAATTAGTCACATGATTTTGCTCAGGCTGGGAACAGAGCAAGGTTCAAAAAGAGACTGACTAATTTATGTGCATAAGGAGGCTAGCCAGAGTCATAGGAATGTCTGCTAACAAAGATCATTGGCAGAGATAATGAGCCTCCAGCATCCAGGCTTTAAGTCAATTTGTGACTAGTTAGTTACTCTCTAATGTGGGGGCAGATTGTCTCACACTTGTCTCTGTAGAGTTCTTACACCTCCCTCTGAACTATCTGGTGCTGGGCACTATCAGCCAGAATACTGGGCCAGATAGGCCTCATGTCTGCGCCAGTCTTGCTATTCCTATGTCAGGTGATTGTGCATTCACCAAACTGTAGAATCTAAGCTTCTCATCAATGTGAAGCCTCATGACCCCCAAGGAGGTAGGAGGGATTAGCCCCATTTTACAGATGGGGAAACTGAGGCACAAAGGCGAGACATGTTCTGGAAGTGTGAGGCAGAGTTGGGAATGGGCACGGTTCAGTACTTCAGCCACAAGCCCATCCTTCCTTCTACAACAGCAGCTGAAGAGTGTGAATCTTCTGGAGAAAATGACCTCAGCACAATTACTAGCGGAGATGTGTCTCATCTGCTTGCTACGGACACTCCCATGGACATATCACTCCCGCTATCCTGGTGTACAAGCACCCCCACCCACATGCCATTAGCTTGGCATCTGGCTTGCTGATACAAGCTCATCTCCCAGTTTTTTGCCAACTCCAAAGGAATGTAAGACGCAGAATGAAACCAATCAAAAGTGAATAGAAAACTATCCCTCGCTCCCTCCTCTGCTTTCCTTAGCTTCTGTTTGCTTTGGCTGGTGAAGTTGAACACTGTGCCAGTCCTAGTCTTGGCACCTGTAGGGACACATAACAAGCAGACCAGGAAGAAGGTAAGAACAAGGAGGGAGGGGCAGGGCTGTTGTTCCATCCCTGATCCCCAAGGAGTTGAAGGGTTTTACTTGTCATTTAAATTGCCAGCATCAGGCTAGCTGGTCTGTACCTCACTGAGATGAATCAGGACGGTTGATGCCTCTCCGGGCGATCCACCTGTAGACTCAGCCTGGCAGCACTGCATTTATTGTTGGCCACATCCCACGGGAGGCAGGACTAGAAGCAATGGGCTTCATCCACAGAAAAGGAGATTGAGGGGAGAGATTAGGAAAACTTTCTAACTCAGGGGGGTGAAGCTCTGGAACAGACTCCCGAGGGAGGCTGTGGGATCCCCATCACTGAAGGTTTTGCAGAACATGTTGGAAAAAAGACACTTGCCAAGGCCAGTCTAGAGTTACTTCATCCGGTGTCAACGCAGGGGACAGGATGTGATGATCTTTCGAGGGTCCTGCCAGCCTGACATTTCTATCACTGTAGCAGGAGCACATCCAGAAGGTATTGTGGCAGGGTCAGTCCCACTGCTGGGTCCCAGACCCCTGTTCTGCCCACTAGCCCACAGTTTAGGGGCTGCACTACAAGTCCTACTTGCCTTTTCTTGGCATTTGGGCTTCTGTCCCGTGGCAAAACAAAGGGGTGTTGGGGGCCGATGTGACTGCCCTGTCAGGGCTGAGTAAACAGTCCTTCCCCGCCACTGGCTGAAGTTTCTGGCCACTGGGGGGGAAGGGAGCTTCCAAACACTCCCTGTTAGATCCCCTCACCTCCCCCTACAGCCTTTAGCAATGCTGTTCTGCTCCACTCCGCTGATTCTCCTGATCAGTTGTTAGTTCCTCTCCAAACTCCTTCTCGACTCTTGCCTACAGGCCCCATACTGGGAAGCTTTTTAAAGAGGTCCCGAGGCAGCCTGAAGTCAGCTCACCTGGCCCTTCATTGATTTATAGCCACCCTGCCTCAGCTGCTCCTAATTAACAAGGACCCTCACTGTTTTTTCCAGAGCTGCCTTTCTCTCCTTGTATCAAGCCCTTTAACCTGACCTGTCGCAGTATCTTTGCAACCAGAAAGGCTTAGATGCTTGTTAGCTTCTGTGATGGCTAGGAGGAGTGCTGGCCTTTTCTGAACATCCCAGCCATCAGTAACCAAAGGGTTAACCTCTGGTAGCGAGGAGGTGTTGGCAGGGAGCCAGTAGTGGCAATGGGGGGAGGTGTTGGGATTTGAAATGACAGAAAACCTGCTTGCGTTTTCTTCTTTGTGTGAGTTTTAAGCCAGGAGTTGGGGGAACAAGATGAATAGAACCAGGCAGAACTCCCAAGTCTACAAAGAATACTGGGCATGGAAATGGACTGGAGCTTGAAACACAGATCTGTGAGTAGATAGAGAATGTCCATTTAGACATGATTTTTGGTTATTTTCTTTGATTTTTGGTTGGGTAAACTTCTCTATGCTAAGACCACGTGTCATCCCCCTCCATACATTGTACTTTAAGCTGTATCCCAGGGATGGCATTTCTCTGTGTTTTTTAAATTGTTCTCAGTTGCTTTAAAACACCTAGCAACCAAGTCTGCTTTATCAACTATATCTTTTTGTTTAATAAAATCACCTTTTTTTAAGGCTATGATCAGATTCTTGTGTCCTGGAAGGTCACAGGAAGCCTGTGTATGCCTGCCTAAGACTGGGAGGTTAGCTATCAGAGATTGCAGATTGTTTTCTCTTTTTTTCAAGCTCTCTTGTGGTAAAAGAGCTTGGGGGTACCCCTCTGGAAGAAGTCCAGGTGCTCCTTCCTGGGTTTAAGAAGAAAGGGTTTTTTTGTTTCACTTGGGGGTGGCAGCTACCTCCCAAGGCTAGGGAATCTGTGATTGTGGGAAGCTTTTAAGCAGAAGCCTATCGAGACAGGGTATTTTTAGGGTCTGTTGCGGGCTCCCATCTTCTGCACTCGGAGTGCCAGAGTGGGAAACAGCCTCAACAGTTTCTCTCCCCCCGCCTCATCTTTATCCACCTTAGCCCTGGGTTTGTACTTGGGAGTTATTTCGAACTTCCCTTATTTCAAAATAACAAGCGGAGCGTCCATGCTACCACGCCTGTTATTTCCAAATAACTCCTGCCTTCCACGAGGAATAATGCTTCTTTCGAAATAGCAGGAGCGTGGATGCTTACACTTAATTCGTTTACTCCCCGGGGCTCTGAGGGGCTTCCTGACAGAGACTGCGGGGAAAGCTATCACTGCTCCCACCACCAGGCAGCCCAGCCTCCGCACATCCCCAGTGCACCCAAGAGCTCCCCTTTGGGGCACTGTGCCCTTGCTGCTGGGCAGGTGAGGCAAAGAGGGGAGCCCGGCTGGGCATGTGCTCCACAGCCGGCTGAGACGGAGCCTGGGGCGTCCCAGCCAAGTGGGACCCGACAAGCAGGGAGGTGGTGGTGGCGGCCTCCCTATAGCAGCTGCTGGGCAAAGCCACCCACTTCACACTGGATGCACTCCGGACGATCAGTACCTTCGCACTGGCCGGGGACTCGGCTCACGACCATGCCATGGTGCACTGGTCCGGCCACTACAGCAGCACGAATAACCGCAATGAGCGTGGAGCCTGAATCTCCTGTGGAAACAGAATCCAGTGAGTCACAGCGAGGTTCATGCCACAGTTGGCAGATAGCCCCCGGATGCTTCTGCGGCAGCACAAGTTTTCTCCCTCCCCAAATGCTCCCTAGGTGGCACGCAAATTGTGCTTAACTTGGGGCAGTTTTTCAAACAGGCCATGGCAGAGGAAGGGTGTGACTGTAGGGAGTGCAGGGAGTAATCAGTGGGGGTCATAAAACCTCTGCCCTCTCCCTAGCTGGCAGGCAATGTGCCCTGTGCTGTCCCAAGCAATGGAGCTGGATGGAAGAGGAGCAAATTACACTGCCTGGTCGTCCCATCCCTTTCTCTGCCCTGCTCCAGTCTCTGCAGGGGACACAATCCAATTTCAATCAGTCTGAACACAACTTGGAAGATGCGTGTGTGCACCAGAGCGAGGGCTCCCGCCGAGAAACAACGCGGTGGTTGGTGGTTGTTTAGCTCGTCCCTGGAGCTCTTCCCCATCTCCGCTAGCCCAGATCTCTGCCGTGTGAACAGCTACCACACAGAGCAGGTGTCTCTGTTTCCAAGACCAAGACCAAAAGAGAATTCACGGCCCAAGGAGCGGAAGTTTTCTCAGTTTAACTTGCACCGTGCTTCCTCTGCACCGTGGTGAAATGTAAACAGGTTCTTCTATCCATGCAAAAAGTTGTTTTGCTTCTTGTGCTTTGAAGCCAGTTCTGGGAAGGCAGAAACTTGGAAATGTAGCTGATTAGATATTCAAAGCTGGGTGTTTTGTGGCTTAAAAGAAGCAAAGACAATATCAGTAGAAGATCCGGTGGGATGGAGTGCTGGCAGGGACCTGTTTTCTTATTATTTATCAGTGACGCAGGCAGGCTAATATTTTGTGAGGTGTTTTCCGCTCCTTTGCTGGGCTGGGAGAAGATTTCTGGATACGTGAGCTTACCTTCAGCTTTTAATAGGAAAATCTGGTACCATTTGAAACTGTTGGCCTGGTCACGATTAATTTCCTTTGGTCTATATTGTATTAAGGGAAATCAGCAGGAGCCCAGTTGGTATTAATGGTCATGTCAGAAGCACTTTCAGCCTTCACTGACTGGACCAGTATTTTACAGTCTTTTCAGGAACTTTTAAATGAAATCATTGAAGCAGAATTTCTCACCCTCCAGCTTTTCACAACCTTTCCACCTCCCTTACCTGTCAGCTCTCTCACAGGCACTACTAACATTGATCCTCTGGCTGCCTCTCCAGTCTTCTACAGATTGTGCTTGCCACCTTTTGAAAGGGATTCATTTGTTAAGCAAGGACTTATTGGGGCAGGCTCCTCGCGGCCTTGCTTTCACCTCCAGTGGCAGCCACACAGCCTGGCTGGCGGAGCCAGGTGGCTATCCCTTCTGAGGCCCTGGTTCCACCTCCAGCAGTACGCTGGAGGCTCAAGATACAGCAGTAGAAATTATCTTATCTTTGTCTACAAAAAACCTATCATTTTCTTTGAAGGCCTGTATAGAAAACTCTCTCTTTTTATGGGTGGTTGCTTCTGATCAAGTTAGAAAGTATCCGTTGTCTTCTCTTTCTCATGTCATATGCTCATTAGAAGATTTACCTAGTGTTGCGTGGGTCCTTACCTCAACATTTTGTTTTTCTTCATTTAAATCATTGCTCTGTAGCTTACGTGAATGAAGTCTGCAAACATACAGTTTAAAAGAGAAACCTCAAGAGACAGAATGTAAATATGTATGTTAATGGAGGAAAATATATATACAGCCGCTCCCCGAGTGACGAACAAGTTACGGACCAATTCTTGGTCCGTAACTCGAAGTGTTTGTAACTCGGATCCCATAGAGTTACATGGTGACCGCGCTGTTCATAAGCGCGGATTGCCGTTCGTAACTCGGATCCGCATTTACAATCGCTTTGGGCTTAAGTGCGGATGGTCGTAAGTGGAGGTGGTCGTAACTCGGGGAACGGCTGTACTCTGTCTTTTAAATAACTTGTCACCTCAGCACAGGGTCCTGGCAGGTTTTACTATAAGGGACCCTGCTGGGGGAGGGTCTGGGAGAGGGATATAAACAGAGGAAGTTGGCTACTGAAAATTGTGCAGTATTCCTTTTCTTTGTATTTGACTTCATATAAAAAAAGAACATGTAAAGCCAGGCACCTTGTGAATTCTCCCTTGTGTGAGTGTTCTTTCTTCCATAACATTAAAAAAAATATTCACAAGATGTTTGTTCACTTGGATGCCATGACGGCACCCGTCTGAACAAGCGCATGTGACCTCAATACTGGAGCACAAGACAAAACTCCCTCCGCTCATGGATGGAAAATCTTAGCGGGAACACTGACTGAGTGTGGGTGCTCAGGGCAAAGGGGACGTGGGTTGCAGGAGTCAGGGCTGGGGGTGAGGAGGGGTTCAGGGCAGGGGGACTTGAAGGTGCAGGAGCCAAGGCAGAGGGCTGGGGTGCATGTAGGGGTGAGTGGTAGGGCAAGGGCACCATTTCGTGAGGGCAGGAGGGGCTGCAATCGCACATACTAGGACCCTGCTGCTCTTCTTATCCTTTCCCTACTATCAGGGAATGAGGGGACATGCACAGCCTGCATGAATTACTCCTCTGCCCCTCCCCAGGGCAGCCAGCTGTGCACTTTCCCTTCACTCCCTGATAGTCAGGCAAAGAAGAGCAGCAGAGTCCTGGGTATGCGAGGCTGCTAGGAACAGCCTCGCCTCTTCCTGCAGCCGCAAGTCCGAGCCGGCCAGCTCCTTCTTGCCGGAGCAGTGCCAGTGCTTACTTTCATCTCTACTCAAGATGAGGAACTAAATCAGAGGCTTTTCTGAAAGTCCAGGTATACTATATCCACCAGATCCCCTTTGTCCACATGCTTGTTGACCCCCTCAAAGAATTCTAGTAGATTGATGAGGTGATTTCCTTTTACAAAAGCTGTGTTGACTTTTTCCCAATGTAGCATGTTCATCTAGGAGTCTGATAATAGTTTCAACAGAAGGCAAACTGGGTGAAGTCAAGCTCGCTGGCCTGTAATTCCAGGATCGCCTCTGGAGCTTTAAAAAAATTAGCATCACATTAGCTACGCTCCAGTCACAGAGGCTGATTTCAGTGATAGGTCACATACGCAGTTACTAGTTCTGTGGTTTCAAACTTCAGTGCCTTCCTTCCATCCCTGGTGGAATCAGAGATGTCCAACCCAGACATCCCCCCATCCTCCAACCCTGCTTATCTATCAGTGTGGATTCCTCTCACCCTTATATTGTCTCCGAGGTGGATAAAACCATACATAGAGTGAGAGAGGAACGAGCAGGCATTTACAACACATGAGAAGAAATTCTCTAACCATTCACTCCAGAGAAACTATTTTTCTCTTTCAGGTCAGCCACACTCATGAGCAGCTGCCCCATCTGTACCTTCATCCATCCCTGAATGGATGGGCCTGTGCCCTCATGTGGTTATGTTGAAGCAGTGACATCTGGGGTGGGAGAATCACAGCTGTGTAGTGGCAGCAGCTCGGTTGTTTTTTTTAATTTGTAAGAACAATTAACCATTATTCCAGCACTCGATCTACGTTTCCTTTGGTTCCTTTTCCAGATGAGATATGGGAGGGGCGGCAGGACAGTAAGGAAAAAGGTGTGCCAGCAGAGTTTGCCTGCCTCCTTGTATCCCAGCCACCACCAGTGGGTACAGGGAGGTGGAGAAGCAAGACAGGAGACCTCTCCAGGCTTATGACTAGAAAGCCAGGGACGGCTGTCACATTATTGAATTTTAAGGATCATTGCTGCCCCATGGGAGGGGGGGTGTTTGCCCCAAAAGTCGGTACAAAGGGGGGCATGTGAAGTGTCACATGAAAGCTTATGTTCTACTGATTCTGTATATACTCTTCATATACTTGTATAATATCTGTATGTGGAGTTATAAATATGTACTCTGTATTGATGCTGAAAAATTCTGTCTGAGACAGAGCAATGGGCAAAGAATGTTCAGCCAGTGGCCACGCTAATTAGCAAGGAGACAATGAATCTCTAGGTGCCAATACACACCTGAGGAATGTGACTGATACCTGCAAACCAGCCAGGGCATAATGGCTGCCAGGATGTGAAACAGAGCTCGGTCACTCGACCATGCTCTGGCCAGGAAGATGCCAGAAGAGGTATATAAATGCCATGTGGCACCCTCCATGTTGTCTTCAGTTCAGTTACTGATCCCAGATGCAGCCTTGCGCGGGACAGCGAGCTGGAAAGAACCGTGGACCCATCCTGACATAGGATGTACTCTAGAGACTTATAAGATAGCAGTTTATAACATCTCTGCTAAGAGCCTGTATCGAAAATTGGGTGATTCGATGCATGTAATGTATTCTCTTAACAATCTTACTCTCATGCTTTTCTTTCTTTTATTAATAAACCTTTAGATTCTAATGGAGTGGCTCAGTGTGATCTTCTGGGTAAGATCCAAAGTGTAAGTTGGCTGGGAACTGTGGCTGGTTTTTTGGGACCGGAAGAACCCGTTGGGGTAGGTGAGATTGGGTTCTATAACCCCTCACCTGTGTGCAGGCCCGGGGCTGATTGGGGCATAGCAAGAGCTGGGGTGTCAGAGGGGTTTTGCTCGGGAGGCTTCAGGCTGGCCAGATAGGCAGCTGGAGCGCTCAGTGTGACTGGTTTGTGGCCTATTTGGGAAAAGTCTCCAGTCCGGGGCTGTAAGGAGCCCCCAGTTTGAGCAATTTGCCAAGTGGATGCCCTCAGCTGTGCCCAGACCTGGTCTCGTCCATCACAACGGCACCACATAAGGGGTGATGGCTGGCAAGCGGCCAGGATTCACTGAATTTGGTCTGCTAGGTTGGATCATTAGCTTTGCAATGGTTACCGACACAGGGTGTGACCTGAAAGCTGAGCCAATGCCCCCCAAGTGGACCTGCACACCAACACAGCACTCTTGAACCGAAGCACCTTCGGAACCCGTGGATGCTAAATTATATTATGCAGCTCAACAACAAGGTGATAGTGTGTATGAAAAATCTTAAGTACATGAACCTCAGTCATATCTGGCAGCAATGTTCCCTCTAATCTTTTCCATCCGTGTGTAATAAGTTTTGTTTTGTGCACTAAGGCATGTGTGAACATGCACTACCAGTAGAAACAAAAACCTAGCTATGGGTGGTCTGCTCATCTGCTGGGCGGTATTTGAATTTCTCCTGAGTGGCCACACAAGCACCCAGCTTACAAGGAACACTGCCTGGCAGAACATTAAAGCATAAAGTTTGAATTGGTGGAACAGCAAAACCTAGAGAAACTTAAAACTTGCCTAGGCCATGTCTATGCTTACAAGCTTACAGCAGCACAGATGAACCAGTACAGCTGTTCCACTGCAAGATTGCTCATGTAACCTCGTTATGCTGACAGGAGAGAACTCTGCCATCGACATAACAAAACCAGCTCAGTAAGTGGAGATAGTTATGGCAGAGGGAGAACGTTTCTCGGTGACACAGCACTGTCCTCAGGAGTGCTTTTGCTGGCAACGCTTAAGTCGTTTGAGAGGTGTGCTCTTTTCACAACCCAAAGCAACAAAAGTTTTGCTGACATAAGTTCTAGTGTAGAGCTGGCCTTAGAAATGGTAAACAGACATTTTAGAATTAAGTCATTATCATAAAAGCCCTGAGACAAGCAGAGAGAATTCGCAGACTAAGAGGGACAAATTACAGCGTACTGTACATGCACAAAGTGTGGAAAAAGTCCTGACCCTAGAAAGGATGCATGTTCAGCCAGTGGAACATGGTGTAATAAATACATGAAAGATGGACATTTGGCAGCTGTTTGCCACACCAAAGCATGCAGGGAGTTAACTCATACTACAGATAATCTAGAGCTTCTAGAATTTCTGGGATCTACCTCTTGTGAGTACACAGAACCTGTTTGGAGCGTGAACCTGAATAGTCAAGGCAAGACATCCACTTTAACATTGACTCGGGAGCTGATGTCACTGTCATCTCCGAATCATCTTCAATCCCTTCCTCAGCTGAAGTCACCTGACACAGCTCTGATGAGCCCTGGAGAAATTTGGTGCGGCTTGGGCCAGTTTACCACAAAAACAATTCACAGAGACAAAAGCTGTGCACTCAGATGCAAGTGATCAAAGCCTTGACAACCACCTGAGCTGCAGTGAGGCAGCCGTGCTGGGCCTAGTGAAAAGGGTGGAAGCACTTAATGGAGAATTTGATGATATTTGACTTTTGAAAGGCGATCCAAGACAGATCTTCTTAAGAGTTAAGGCTGGACCAATTGGAGAGAGTCCAGAGAAGAGCAATGAGAATGATTTAAGGTCTAGAGAACATGACTTATGAGGGAAGACTGAAGGAATTGGGTTTGTTTAGTTTAGAAAAGAGAAGAATGAAGGGGGACATGATAGCAGTTTTTAGATATCTAAAAGGATGTCATAAGGAGGAGGGAGAAAACTTGTTCATCTTGGCCTCTGAGGATAGAACAAGAAGCAATGGGCTTAAACTGCAGCAAGGGAGGTTCAGGTTGGACATTAGGAAAAAGTTCCTAACTGTCAGGGTAGTCAGACACTGGAATAATTGCCCAAGGAGGTTGTGAAATCTCCATCTCTGGAGATATTTAAGAGTAGGTTAGATAAATGTCTAACAGGGATGGTCTAGACAGTATTTGGTCCTGCCATAAGGGCAGGGGATTGGACTCGATGACTTCTCGAGGTCCCTTCCAGTCCTAGTATTCTATGATTCATACATACAACGGGGGCTTATTTAGCTACAACTTATCAGGAAAGAGATCTTGGAGTCATTGTGGATAGTTCTCTGAAGATGTCCACGCAGTGTGCAGCAGCAATCAAAAAAGCAAACAAGGATGTTAGGAATCATTAATAAAGGGATAGAAAATAAGACGTAGAATATCTTATTGCCTTCATATAAATCCATGATATGTCCACATCTTGAATACTGCATACAGATGTGGTCTCATCTCAAAAAAGATATACTGGCATTAGAAAAGGTTCAGAGAAGGGCAACTAAAATGATTAGGGGTTTGGAACGGGTCCCATATGAGGAGAGATTAAAGAGACTGGGACTTTTCAGTTTGGAAAAGAGGAGACGAAGGGGGGAGATGATACAGGTATATAAAATCATAAGTGGTGTGGAGAAAGTGAATAAGAAAAAGTTATTTACTTCTTCCCATAATATAAGAACTAGAGGCCACCAAATGAAATTAATGGGCAGCAGGTTTAAAACAAATAAAAGGAAGTTCTTCTTCACAGAGCACATAGTCAACCTGTGGAACTCCTTGCCTGAGGAGGTTGTGAAGGCTAGGACTATGACAGGATTTAAAAGAGAACTACATAAATTCATGGAGGTTAAGTCCATTAATGGCTATTTGCCAGAATGCCTAAGGAATGGTGTCTCTAGCCTCTGTTTGTCAGAGGGTGGAGATGGATGGCACGAGAGAGATCGCTTGATCATTACCTGCTCGGTTCACTCTCTCTGGAACATGTGGCAGTGGCCACTGTCAGCAGACAGGATACTGGGCTGGATGGAACTTTGGTCTGACCGAGTATGGCCATTCTTATATTCTTCTTATACAGCACATGAACACCTGTACCAGATGTAGTAGAGAGTGTGTAAGCCTGGAGCAAGATCTGAGGCCTGAACTAAAGGCTGGGGACCAGAGTAGGCCTGGTCTTGGCAGCATAATAACACATGAGATATTTAGTACCCCCCAATCTAGCACAAGTCAATTTGACAGAATAATGAACAGGGATGTTTTCTCTGACCTACCAGGAACAAGGGGAGATAAACAGATGTCATGAAACACGTAAGGTTCACACAGAAGTTGTTCAGATCAGTCTATAAATGCCAGGATACCACACCTTGATCCTTCTGTGGCCTGGGAGACAGAAAAGACTCCCATTGCTGACTGACTGACTCCTTGCCACTGGATATTATGCATTAGTGTACCTGTAACTAAGAGCAGGGTACCAAGACTGTGCCTTGAAAGCAATAAACATGACCAAGTACTTTTGTCACCAAACTGCTTATGGCCTTTCTTTATGCATAATTTTGAGGTCTGCCGAATTATCAGGCTGCTCTATCCTCTAGCACTAATAACCCTGAAGCACCAAGGTCAGAAAAGCTCCCACAGTCCAGTTTGCAGAGCTGAGATTTTGCATTTTCATAGTCTCCAAAGCTAGAAGAGAGTGTTAGCACTGGTCTGTACTACAGATTGACATCAGTATAACTCTGTAGCTTTTCCACATGCCTGAGCAATGCTGACCTAGCTCACACTGTAGACTGTACCGCGTCTACTGGAGGATTTTTCTTGTAGAAGAAGTTACCACTCTCAGGGAGATTTAACACCTATGTCAATGGGAGCTCTCCTGATGGTACCAGTAGTATCTTCACTGAGCGTCATAGCAGTGCAGTTGTGCCAGTGCAGTGCTGGGACTGTAGACAAACTCTGAGATTTACTCAGCATGGTGCAAAGCAGCTTTCTGGAAACCAGGCCAGGAGCGAGAATAGTGAGGTAGGTAGGAAGATGAGCCTTGGTAGGGGGAGGGACTTTCAGGTACTCCAGGGCACACTTTGGACTTCAAAAAAGCAGATTTTGACTCCCTCAGAGACCTGATGGGAAGAATCCCCTGGGATGCTCACATGAAGGGGAAAGGAGTCCAGGACAGCTGGCAGTATTTTAAAGAAGCCTTACTGAAGGCACAGAAAGAAACCACCCTGACGTGTAGCAAGAGAGGCAAACATGGTAGGAGACCAGATTGGCTTACAGGGGAA
>JANRFK010003594.1:4410885-4424193 GCA_030068395.1 Apalone spinifera | reverse complement strand
CCCCCCCAAAAAAAACAACCCCAAACCAGCCTCGTGGTGTCTACTGGATGTAGCGTTGTTCTTCACTCCCTGCCTTGAACTGTTATGTGGCGCTTCTGTGTGGTTCCGGCTCCTGTGTTGCATGTTTCACATTGGTCTATTTCACTGGCAAGTGAAGTCCTCTGTGTACATAGCTAATACATTGGTGTGTAAAGTATTTGGGGATCTTTTAAACACCTGGTAAGATATGCTTGCCTACTTGTTTTCATCACTGTCACCTTAAACTTCCCTATACCATTTTAAAGTCCTTCTTGCATCCTGTCGTAAGCCTTGTCTGTAAGTAACTGGAGATTAATGCTCCAGAGATTGATTTTCTGGGGTTCCATTTAGCAGGTCCCCACTAAATTGATTGCTGATAGTGTCCCCATCAACGCCACGGGGTTGCAAGGAATAAGGGAAGTCGACAGAAGAGTTTCTCCTGCAGTGGGGACGCTGTAGAAATTCAGCTTAAGGTACATTGACTCGTAAGTACACTGTTCTCATCGCTGGAGTTGTGTATCTTAAGTTAACTTTCTTCCCCAGTGTAGACCTGACCTTAATATAGCCCCTGATTTGAAAGCTTTGCCTTGGGGGCTTTAGCAGCTCATGGAGTAACTTGCAGGATCTATGGCCCGTGACTTCAGAATAGGGATTGGTTTGCAGTATGCGCAATATGATGGGGTCTATTCGGCATCACTGAATGCTAATGTCTGGCAAATAATATATTATAAAACAAAGTAGATAGTAACATTGCTTCTCCCCTCCGCCCCCCGTAAGGAAATTGGATTGCTTTCCCCTTGCAAAACACTGTGGCTAACTTGTAGAAAATTTGCAAGAGCAGTGCAAACTTTACACAACTTAATTATCAGTTAACACCTATCTGTGCCATAGCTACTGAATAAAGGTTATAGTAACTTTAGTTACCTGAAGCAGGCTTATGTCCCCCGATGTCAGTTAAATACATTGAGATGTTCCCTTGCTGTGATGCACAGAGGAGCTGGATAATCGAGTCTGTACTATATTTACAAGTCAGGTAATAGTTGGAATTACAACAGAGCTTTGTATTGAGTGTGCTGAGCTGAATCGCTATAACATTCCCAGTTCATTAGACCTGTGCTGGAAGTCAGCTTTTTCCATTGCCTGCCATGAGTTTGGATCAGGACTTGAGGCCTGTCATTTCACTGGATTTCTACATGATGTGCTAAAAATTCTCACATGCTAAAAGCAAAACATGCGTAAGCCTTTGCACAATTGCATGCATAACCCCTTCAGCTTTGATCCTGTGGTGAGCCTGCAGTGGGTACTTTCCAGTGTTCTCAGGAAGCCCTACTCTCGGTGTCAAAGGTGTTATATGACTCCCATCATCCTATTATTTTGGTGCCTCACAACCGTCCTCGTACCTCCCTGGGAGGCAGAGAAGTATAATTACCCCCATTTTACAGCTGGGGAGCTGAAGCACAGAGACATTAAAGAGCACACACGGGTAGGCTGGGCCAGAGCCAGGAATGGAAGCTGGGCTACCAAAGTCCTATACAGGGCCTATTGTGAGTTGTGCATGTGTGACAAGAAGCATTGCAGATTCTAAAAAATTATGCGCGATCATTTCAAACTGTAGAAGGACTTGCCTATTTTGCTTTTGGTGTCATTCCTTTGCAACCCAGCTAGCATCTACCCAGCATCATTGCCTAGGATTAAGTTTCTATCATTTAGCATTTTGACAGAATTCAAAGCTATGTGATTGATACTTTCATACTCAGCTGCATCACAGAACCTTTACATTAAAATCAGAATAGATGGAAAAAAATGCAACATTTGTAAAAGGCAAACTCCAGCTTTTGCCTACTTGCAACCTGGGTGGGTCTTTTTGTGTGCATCATATTAATACTGGTTTGCTTGTGCTCCCCTGTCCAACTCTACTTGTTCTGTCTTATGTTTACTTTGTCAGCTCTTCCGGGCAGGCACTGCATTTTTGTTTTGGGTTTGTATAGTGCCTAGCTGTTACCATAAAACACCTAATAGCAATTCAAATGCACAGCATGTGGCACAGTTGGGTCCTGCTCCATCATTAGGGCTCCTGGGAGCTACTGTAATACACATAATAGTTACTCAGTAGATTTTAATTCACACTTTTGGCTTAGTTGACAGAATAGGAGTCTATAGCATTTGGCAAATGTTCTTTTTTGCCATATTTCATCTTCCATTAGGCACAGGTCTCAGAGCTGATGTTTCTGGAATGCGGGCCCCGTGATTCTCTAGCTGCCCCAGGTTGCTCCATGCCTCTGTTTCCCATCTGTAAAATGCGGATGTTGATATTTCCCTACCTTCTTGGGATTTTTTGGGGGGAAAATCCATTGATATTTGAAAGGTGCTTGGATACTCCAGTGTTGGAAGTATTATAAATGCCCACAGCTGGTAGATCTTGAGTAAATCCTGAATGTACCTCCCCAATCCTGACTCCTGCACCCCCTACACTCCCAGGTCCCTGCCCTGAGCTCCTTCTTAATGACTCTAGGAATGCTGGGTAAATGTGCTAGTCCAGTGTTTCTCAACACTTTTTATAAAGTAACCCTTTTTAAAAAATAATTATAAGTACCCGCAATACCTACGGTTTTCAGAGACACACAATTTTTTTTCTACCGTTGCAACACATTTGTTTAAAGAACTTAATTGTAGCTGGGCGGGCGATGAAATTTTTGGGTGTAAAAAGTACAAAAATAATAAAGTGCTGTAAAACTTAAAACAAAAATTCAGTTTTCTCCCAATTTCAGTTGTTGACGTACCCTCCAGACTTCTCTCGAGTACCCCTAAGTGTACTCATACCACTGGTTGAGAAACACTGTGCTAGTAGATTAAAAAACAGGAATAAGGGGTGCCTTGCAGAGATAATTGGGTGGATTCATTGATGCATAAACAGAACTCTGAGCTCTCTGGTTGGAAGGTTCAAAAGTAAGGGTGAAGTCTGTTTAAGACCCCCTTCTTTGAGAGGCCCCCTGTTCTTGTAGGCATTTCTCCGGAGGAAATTCTGGACCCTTAGAATCTTGGAGCCCCGCGAAGATGTCGGATAGCGAAGACAGCAACTTCTCCGAGGATGAGAGCGAGCGGAGTAGTGAGGCGGAGGAGGTAGAGGAGAACGAGGTGAGTCTGAAGGAAAGGAATGTAGTTTTGGGGATGAGGGGGCATTTATACCCACTTGAAATGTAGCGTGTCCCACATGTTACTCTCATCTGACATGGGACTGGCGTTGGCTGTGTAACTGATCAGCTCCCCTCGGCAATGCCCAGGCAGAGGAGGAGCATGCCAGTATCGGAGGCAGTGAAAAGGAAGAGGCTGAAGAGGAGGAAGAGGAGGAGGAGGAAGAATATGATGAAGAGGAAGAGGAGGACGATGATGACCGGCCGCCAAAGAAGCCCAGGCATGGAGGGTTCATCTTGGATGAGGCCGGTAAGGAACTTCAAGGGCTTTGGATGTGTGCTACACAGAGGCCCCCAGGGACCTGATGGTGGGGAAGCTGCACTTCCTGCAGTGTGATTGATAGGAACAGGGGGAGCTAGGAGTCAAGGCTTCTGGGTAGCAGTCCAGATACCTTCCCTGTATCTTCTGTCAAGCCCCTTGAATCCCGTTGCCCAGGCCATGGCTGCTGTGGACCAGATCTCTTGTCTGCTTGTGCATTGCCCACAGGGATTCCTCAGACACCAAGGGCTTCAGGAATTTTGGTCCAATTTCTCTCTGCCGTCCTATCCTGTGGGCCAGTGATTATAGAGCGCAGCCGTGGCCAACCTGTGGCTCTCTCCCCCTTCCCCCTGAAAGTGTGGCTCACGAAGCCGCCTCTGTGCCCCTGAAAATGGCTCCCTGTGTTCACCGGGGCAGGGGAGCCGTCCGGTGTGGCCATTCAAAATGGCATTTTCAAGATGGTGGGAGCCTTAACCACGTCTCTTAAAGGGCCAGTCCTCTTTTTTTTCTTCTCAACCAAACACGGCGGCTGGGGTTTTTTTTTTTTTTGGCTTGACACCTCCCTCCCCCAAGCTCTTTGCGCTATATGAACAACTATTTTGGCTCTCTGCCTGTAACAGGTTGACCACCCCTGATAGAGCAGCTTAGGTTTCCTTCAGGCAGATTCTGGGCCATGCTTTCCCTTGTCACATCTCTGGTTAGCTGTTGCCTGGATTCTGCTTACCTGAGCAAGTCTCCTCTCTGTCTTTCATGCAGATGTGGATGATGAATATGAAGACGAGGACCAGTGGGAGGATGGCGCAGAGGATATTCTGGAGAAAGGTAAGGCAGTGCCTCCCATATCCCACTCCTTGTGAGGATCAGCTGGGGATCTGGCGCAGCCCTGGGGCATTTGCTCTCAGCTAGCTCCAGAGAGATAGCGCTGTGACCTGGGAAGATTGGGGGAACTAAAGAGTACACTCCTGTGCAAAGCAGGTTGGGATGTTAGCAGGGCTTTCCAGCGGTGATGTTCCCAGGCTGCTCCATGGTTCCCCAGCTGAGCACTTTGTGGCCATCTCCAGCTCAGACTTAGCAACCAGAATCTCTCCATCTCGAGTTGAGGGGAATGGTGTGTTTCCCATGGGGAGCAGGGCGTGGCTGCTGCTTAGCTGCCAACCTGTCCCCTCTTGAGTTGGATTCTAAGTGCTGTGTGGTGAGAGGGACCAGGCCTCAGTGCAGGGAGGTTTGGAGATGGGGTATCACAGCACATCCTGTCTGTATTTCCCAACCCCAGTGCCATGTGCTGAGTCCTGACATTGCTTTGCTCCCTGTTGTTTCCCTTCTGTGCATGCCATCCCCTCAGCTAGTGGTAGAGAACACACTTTCACTCCTTTTCAGTCCCTTTTGCTGAGGAAGAGCTGTTGGCCCCATACAGAGGGCATTGGGAACCCTGGCATGCAGCGCCCTGTAAACCAGTCGCTGCGGCCAGCGGGAGAGGAGCCTTCAAATCCCCAGCTTTTTATCTGTCGCTTAAAGGCTGCTCTGCTGCCTGGTTCCTGACATGGCCTCTTGCCACCAGAGGGGAAATCCTCCCACTCTGCTGCCTTTCCAAGAGACAGGGTGGTCTAGTGGTTATAGAGTTAGGACTCCTGTCTTGTAGCCCTAGCTCTGGGAGGGGTGTGGGCAGGGGGTTGGGACCAGGACCTCCTGGGTTATATTCTCAGCCCTATCACTAAGTTATGTCAGTAAATCATGTCCCCACCCTGTGCTTCAGTTTCTCCTCACTTAAAATAGCAGGGACTTGAATCTTCCTCTGTACTGCATGTTGATGATGCTCAGGCCATCAAAATGTGGCATTACGTGGGTTCCAGCACTGTTAGCTCCAGGAGTGGGCCCTGCTCACACTCCCTGGGGCACAAGGGGGCCAGCAACCAGCTCCCTAATTTGCCTGCGAAGATCGTTGCCGGAGTTGTACTCGTGATGAGGGGGAGGGGACAGTGTGGGCTTTGGGTAAGAGATGCTGTTGCAGTAGCAGCCCTAGCACTTCCCAGAAGAGGCATTAACCCCGCAGCAATGATGTCCCTATTTATAGCCCTGAGACCCACTAGTGCTCCAGCCCGGCCAGAGGTGGAGAGTTACCAGAAAAGGGGCTGCTCCCTGCATCTGCTTCCTGTGTACTGAGAATCCCCTCTGCTGAACCTAGGGACAAAAAGAAATGTTGTCTATCGCTTGTTTCTGCCAGCCCTGGAGACACCAGCACTGCTCCGGGAGAGCTGGTATCTAGTCTGGCCTCACCTATTGTCAGAATCCTCCACAGCCAAGTTGTAATTGCAGAGCCAAATTCTGCTCCCAATTCCACAGCAGCCAGTGAGGTTGCATAAATGGGACTGAGGACAGAATTTTTATCGTCTGGTCAGGCACCATCTTTTTGTTCTTTGTGCAGCACCTGGCACAATGGGGTTTCTGGGCTGTGACTGGGGCTTCTAAACCCTTCCTTAATATGCCTAATAGCCTTAAAAATATTCCATGCCCTGCACAACAGGTTTTCTGAGCTGGGACCTAGGCTCCAAGGCATTACAGTAACACAAGCAATTTGTAATCGTGCAGGAGCTAAGAAGCTTGTGGCTGGGGCCTGCAGTCCCTGTTCAGAGAAGAACGTTGCTCCAAATTGGGGCCGGATCAAAATCCAGAAAATGTGCAAACTTTGGCAAATTACAAAGCGCCTGTTGCAATGAGCCAACATTCTTTTTCCCTGAAATTTCCTATGAAATGGTTTTGTTTTTGGCATAGGAGCTTTCAGAAATGAATCCCCTGCCCCAGAGTTCTGGAGACATAACTCCCCTATGTGTTTAAGCGTGAGATGTGAAAGGTTCTGGTTAACTGGTGGGGCTGCAGCAGCTCCCTGCTCACTGTGGGGAGGGGTCTGCTCCAGTCCCGTGGGGCCTGCCGTGGACAGGGACTGCTCTGGGCTTCTGGAGCTACTCCTGCCCATGGCAGGTCAGGTGCATCCCAGGCAGGGGCTATCTCGGGCGTCTAGAGGTTAACCTAATGTTTAACTGGTTAATCGATTAACTGGGATTTTATAGCCCTAGTTGAAGGTGATCAGTCAGAGCTGGTCACTCAAAGCCACTTTGAGGGGACTGATTGATGAGTTGATCCTTTTCTGGTTGAAATGTTGTGTCCCAAAAGTTTCCTGCCCAAAAGTCTTCAGGAGAGTGTGTGTAGGTGAAAGACGTTCATGACCATTTTTGAAAACTGGCCTAATTTCTATTTTTAAAAAAAAGGTGTTTGCAACAATTTGAACTAGTTGAGTACTTTTATAGATACATTTATAGCTGAATGAAACAGTGTTTTGCTGCAGTACTGGTACTTGCTAGAATCCGTGGCATCCCGAGAACTGTATGTTAGCTTTGTGGGCGCGTGTGGGGGAAGACGGGGGGTGTTTGGTGTCCTAAGCGGTGCCAACGAGGGCAGTGTGTGGAGATGGGCTGGCCCTGATTTTGCTGGTGACCCTGGGAGAGTTGTTTTCCCCGGGGAACCCTGCGGGGGCTGCTGATGGCTCTGCTTGTCTGCCTCTACTCTCGGGCTGGGCTGGTTCAGGTGGCATCTCCACGAAGAGGCTTTTCCTCAGGGGCAGAGGGGATTCCAGTTTCGGTGGTAGCTGGTGCCAGGGAAGGGTGCCCGGTGAGGCAGCCCTGGGGTCTCTAGCTACGGAACAGGTTTGTCCTTGGACCTCAATGTGTCTCAGCCTGGCCATGCAGGGACCCCTCTTGTGGGAGAGGGGAGGATCCAGGGGTTGGCCTGTGTGCTGAAGCTGGCAACGGGGACCAACCATGAGGAGGAGGATTAAGTGAGGCACTTAAGTCCTGCTTCACCAAACTGTGGTGCCCCAGATTGGATTCAAAGAGGCGCCCTAGTGGGGAGGATCCTGCCAGGGCAGGGGAGCCATGCTCTGACTGCCCCCCCATTTGATGGTGGTGTTGAACGTGGGTTCGTTGCCTACCTAGCGAGCCGAACGTGCTCGTTGCTTGGCTGGCATCTGGCTGGTGAGCAGTGATGCACATGGCCTGTCACAGTCAGGGCCACTGGCACTTCCTGGGGATCCTGACTGCAAAATGCCATCACAGCCATGAGGTTTGACTTGTTGTGGGGGGTCAGAGCCAACAGTCCATTCTATAGGTGTAAAAGCTGGAGCGGAGCCACGTCTAGTGGGAAGAGAACTGGCTTGGGCCTCAGCAGGCTGAGGTTCTATTCCTGGCTCCGCTGGGTGTCCTTGGGCTAATTGTTTCCCCGCTTTGTGCCTCAGTTTCCCCATCTGTAAAGTGGGGGAAACCTTTGCAACGTGCTTTGAGATCCTGCATAGCCCAGGCTAGGAGACACGCAATTCTCCGCCCGCCCACCTTGCCAGCACTCTCCCCGTCTCCCCCTTGTATGTTGGTTTTTTTATTTATGTGCATTTCATTCGCACCTGCTTGGTTTGTGCCATATCTTAATTTTGTTCCTTCCGGTTTTCTGTTCCCCATTCACCCTGTGGTTGGTTTTGATGCTATTATTTGGCTCATACTGTCCGCCCTCCACACCTCTGCCTCCTGAGCAGAAGAAATTGAAGGTAAGCCCGTTTTTCATTCCAGCCCCTGCCCCCCACCTTGCCCCTTCCCAGTGCCTCCTTTTCTTTCCCACATCCTTGCAGCTGGGTGGGCTCCTCGAGCGAGGCTGCAGAATTAGCCGACCCTTGGCTCAGTTGCTGCTCTGGATGGTGCAGCAATAGAGCAGGCTGGCGGGAGGGAGAGGGGCAGTGGGTTTGCTGTCTCCCATAGTGGTCACAGAAGCTGCCGCAGGTTGGCTCTGTTGCCCTATAGTGACAACAGCTGTTGACTTTATCACCCTATAGTGGCATGAAAGTGACAGTAGCCACCCAGCGGGGCTCTGGTTCTAGCTGCGGCCTGACTGTGTCAGAGGAAGAGGTGGTGCATTGATGGATGAAGCCTGGTGGAACCGAGCCAGGCCTAGCGTGTTTGCCAGGAGGGTCACATGGTCCACGATGCCTCTTCCAAACTTAGGAGTCCCGGCAGGTGCCCCGTTCGCTATCTCGCTCATGCTGCAGCCACGAGGGAGCAGTTGGCAGAGTTGGCTGTTGTGTGTGGCTGAATTTGGCTTCCCACCATCCCGTCCCTTCCTGGGTCTCACCTTTGCTTCGCTGATCAGCTGCCCTTTGGCCATGTTGCTGGCCATCTGCAGCGCTCTCCTCCCTTGGTAGTGCTAGGTGGGGGCTATTTAACCGCCGTGTCTCTTGCAGCCTCCAACATTGATAATGTGGTTCTGGATGAGGATCGCTCTGGAGCCCGGAGGCTGCAGAACCTTTGGAGGTGATGTTACGTTGTGCTAGGGCAGTGGGGTGCATAGCAGCCCGACACTGGACTGCGGGATGAGGCCGCGGCCTGCGATATGCACGTGGTGGTGACCAGCAGGGTGGGCAGTGGGACTTGGGACCTTTGCTTCCCAGCACATGGCCATTCCAGTGGAGCTGGAAAAGACTCTCTTCTGGCTGTGGCAGTATTAGGGCTTGCCATGGGAGGGAGCCCTAAGAGCCCAAAGTAGGTCTGAGGGTGCCCAGCAGAGAGCAGCAGTGGTGGCCAATGCTCTGTGAGCCTGGATGCTTTGCTCCCCCCCGCCCCTGCTGGAGAGATTCGGCTGTATCCTCCAGCAGCCTCAGCTCTACCAATGGCCGTGGCCTTGGTGCTGCCCCCTTAGTGATGCCTTCCTCTGTGAGATGGGGTGGAGGAAAGGAGCCCGAGTCGTTCCCCTTGTGTCGGTGAGCTCATCGCCCCGGCGGAACGCGCTCGGGCTGGGGCATGCTGCACTGCTGGTGGGGCCACGTCGTTCCAATCCGACTGTTCACGCTCTTTGCTGTCTCTCTGCAGGGACCAGCGGGAGGAGGAGCTGGGCGAGTATTACATGAAGAAATACGCCAAGTCCTCGGTGGGAGAGACGTGAGTGCATGGCCCCCAGGGCTGGGGTGTGTGTATGTGTGTGGGAGGGGGGGTCATCTCTTTTGCATCATGCCCCAGAATTCTCCAGGCTAGGCGTGCCCATGCTCCTCCAATCACCTGGCTCTTGCTCCATCCCTTTGGGTCTCTCCTACCTATCCCCATGGGAAAGGTAGGTCTTTAATTCCCTGATCTCCACAGGGGAGCTGGCTTCTTCCCAACCCCAGTTCTCATAGGCCTGGAAGCCAACTTCTTTCCCTGCCCTAGGCCTTCCAGCCTGGAACAGATTCGAGCAAAGTGCCGCATGGATCCCTTGGGAACAACAGGATCCTCTCCATCTCCTTCAGGGCCTCAGGGTGTTTTTACAGATGAGTCCTGCGAAGGCTCTGCCTCATTCCAGAGTGTAACTGACCCGGCCAGTGCTTTGGCTGGCATGACTCTGTCGGATGGGGCTGGTATCCTGAATGTAGCCCAGTGCTGGCTGGTTTGAGTGTCCGTTTCCCTAGCTTGGTTCTGAATGGGCGCAGAGAATTCCCGCGTCCCAGGTGTGTGTGTGGAGCGGCCAGCTGCCCTGGGCTCTCAGAATCACCGCTCCCAGCTCGTGCTGTCCTTGCTGGGCCTGATTTTTCTCTCCACCCCTTCTGTGTCCTTGGCAGGGTGTATGGTGGCTCAGATGAGCTTTCAGATGACATCACTCAGCAGCAGTTACTGCCCGGCGTCAAGTAAGGCCCTTCTGCCTGGGAGAACATGTACTTGGTGGGGGTAGGGGTGGGGGTGGAAGGTCATCTAAGACCAGGGTGCATGAAGGGTAGAGCAGGGTACAGGCTGTGGCATCAGTGGAAGCTGATGGGATGAGAGGAAGGTACCAAGTGTCACACTATTGGGAGTGGCTCACATCCATGAGTGCCTACCACAGGCAGGCTGTCAGAAACAGGCAAACCGGGGTTGTGTTCTGTAATTAGATTTCACCAAGTCCGTGGCAAATGTTGACTCCTGGTGACTCTCTGTCTCCACAAGGAGACACAGACAGTCCCCTTCAAATGCTCCAGCCTATCTTGCCACTCAGACAAACTGGCCATTGTGATTAAAATGGTCACTTATGCCAAAAGCCACGTTACGTTGCCTCTAATGCCAAGAAACCAGTCACTTATCCCAGATCAACTGGAACTCCAGGCCTTACACCAAAGACAGCGCTGTCAGCCAATTCTGTTGTAAAATAACTAAAGGTTTATTAGCTAGGAAAAGGAAATGAGTTCTTGAGAGGTTAAAGCAGGTAAAATACATGCACAGGTGAGTCATCGTTTGTAATTCTGAAGGGTGGCAGCAATGTGATAATCTGCCAGTGTCCCAAAAGTCTTTTCAGAGTTCCCAGCTTCTCTGGGGATCTCTGCTTTGCATCTGGTTCACTTCCCTGTAATGAGGCAGCTCAGAGATGGAAGAATTTTTTTTAATCCGTGCTTACAGCTGCTTCTCACAGGAAAGCTGACTGGATCGCTACCCACGTGAGTTTTCCTTTGATGGTGGAGAGTGTGGCACACATTTTGAGCCTTCAACCTCCGATTGCCACACACTATGACCGCTTGCTTTGAAATTAGCACTTTTCTGTTGAAGTTCTTCACTTGCATTCCACAAGGCTTCTTCCTCATTTGATGGGTTGTTTAGCTAGAGGGGTATACGCAATGTAAATGTTTGCTACTACATGATAAAAGGATACACATACGGGAAAATGCAAGTAACAGCCCATTGGTTTTAATGATGTTTAAACACCAGCTACACACTCTTACATTTGTTATCACTTGGGTCTATATTAATACGCTGCCAGCAACACATGTAACAAGGGTTATTTTGCTAACAGTCTTTCTTTTCTTTCCTTCCACTTAGGGATCCCAACCTCTGGACTGTGAAGTGTAAGGTACGTTCCAGGCAGCAGAGGGTGCTGTTTAAATACCTCTAAGCCCTGAAATCACCAATTCCAGCTACCCCATGGCTGCCTTCATTAGCAAATGCTGCCTCCTCTCTGAGCTGGAGTGTGGGGGCATCTCTCTAGCTATAGACATCTCTCACCATGGGCTCTTGTTTCTCCTCCCTCCCCCCCACCCCCACCTGCAGATCGGAGAGGAACGTGCCACAGCCATAGCCCTGATGAGGAAGTTCATCGCCTACCAGTTCACGGACACGGTAAGACTGGGGGGCAGGAGGTTCCCTTGGCCCCCAACTCCATTCAGGTTTGTGGGGTGTTGACCACAGAGCTTAATGAGAGATGGAAATGGATCATAGAGATGTGAATGGGAAACTGGTTACCTGGTAAGCATCACCCTTATCGAGTGATGCTTACTGGGTAATCGGTTAACGGCGCCCAGGAGCAGCCTGTGGGGCCAGGAGCCAGAAACCCCATGGGCTGGGGGCTGCTCCAGCCAGGCTACCATTCCACTGGTAAACTGATAAAACAGGATTTTACATCCCTAATGGGTCCCAGGGATCCTGACTTGGGCCGGGCTTCCTGCTGTGGATCTGTTGAAAGGGGGGATTAGATACGCTGCAGTATGCCTGAGGCCAGCCTCTGTATCTCACATAACTGCCCTCTCTGCCCATCTGCAGCCCCTGCAAATCAAGTCTGTGGTGGCCCCTGAGCACGTGAAGGGCTACATCTATGTGGAAGCCTACAAGCAGACCCACGTGAAGCAGGCCATCGAGGGAGTGGGCAACCTACGGATGGGCTACTGGAACCAGCAGATGGTGCCCATCAAGGAGATGACGGATGTGCTGAAGGTGGTGAAGGAGGTGACCAACCTGAAGCCCAAGTCATGGGTCCGGCTGAAGAGAGGAATTTACAAGGATGACATTGCTCAGGTATGGGCGCTGGCCCTTTAAAGGGGTTCCTTTAATGCAAGCACCAGGAGTTTCTAAGCTAGGGCAGGCTGTCATCGGAGTCCAGCAGCGTTGTGTTCAGTGGAGCTGGGTGCTGACAAACCTTGGCCTTGCTGGGCGTGGGTGTGTGGACCATAGAGGTCAGTTTGATTTCTGCTCTGTCCCCAGCTAGTGTGACAGTGGACACCAGAGGAGCCCCCACTGTCGTCCTGTCCTGAGAGCTGCTGTGAGTGAGGTTGGCCTTCTCTGATCTCTCCGTGACGCTCCTCCCTCCTCTCCTGAACTCATGTCCGCTTCCCTTCCAGGTGGATTACGTTGAGCCGAGCCAGAACCAGATCTCTCTGAAGATGATCCCACGGATCGATTTTGATCGGATCAAAGCTCGCATGAGCCTGGTATGTTGGCTGGCGGGTTCCCTGTGCTCTGTTCTGCTGTGTGCGCTGCCAGCGAAGAGTTTGTCCCCACTGCTGCTTCAAGCCTGTTGATTCACTGGGCCCCAACTCTGGCAGTTCCACTTTGGTGGGCAGCCCTGTGGTGAGGTGTTGGCATCTGTGCGTAGTTACCCGGCTGATTACAGGGTGGCGCGTTTCTGCACTGTGAAGTGTTGCTCCAGTGCACCTTGCTGTGCCTACTTCACTAGGAAGGGCGGATTCTTCTTCCTCGCAGCCATGATCAGTAGAACTTTTCCATTATCCCCTCCGGAGAGGCAGGTGAATGCCTTTCCAGAGCGGCTGTTGCTGGTACCTCATGCTTACAGTCTGGTTGGGAGCCCTGACTCCCCACCCCCTTACAATCCCAGTGGTGATTGTTTTTCTCCTCTTGAATTGCAGAAGGACTGGTTCGCCAAGCGGAAGAAGTTCAAAAGGCCCCCCCAGCGGCTCTTTGATGCTGAAAAGATCCGGTAAGTGGCTGGTATCTTGCTGGCAGAGTTCCCTCTAAGATTTTCCATTCTTGGGCGAGTTGAGTCTTGTCATAAACAAGACCCTTCCCCCCCCCCCCCCCCCCC
>JANRFK010003594.1:4396090-4410841 GCA_030068395.1 Apalone spinifera | reverse complement strand
CAACTCCCGCAGTTTTCTTCCTGTAGAGTCAGTTGGTATCTGGCCCAGCCAACAAATAGGCATATGATGCCCGATCCACTCGTGGCCAGCCATGTCCGAGCTGCCTTTGCTGCAAGTCTTTGAGCACTCCATTCTGTGTTGATGCATAACTGCTAAATGTTATTTGCACGTATATTGTGTAGCGATTCTGATGATGGGTATCACCAGGGCTCAACAAATACGCTTATCTACTTGCCCGTGGTGAGTAGATTTCAGCCGGTCGCCCCGTTCACCAGCAGTTCGTGCATGCGCAGTGCAGGTCTCGTGCGTGCGTGGTGCGGGGCTGGCGAGTGGTTTTCGCCGCGATTGTCGAGTCCTGGGTATCACATCTGCCACCCTTCGAACTTAGAGGATCTCTGTAAAACTCTCTGCACCCCCTGTGCCTTCTGCCCATGCGCTGTGAGATGGTGATGATTTGTCACCCTCTTGTCACATCTTTCTCCAGTTCCATCCATAAGCACGCAGGGACTTGGGCAAGGGGCCCTGAACCATAGGGAGCCAGAAGATGGGTGAATTTGCCCTAGACTGGCAATCCAGACAGCTTCTGGTGAGACTCCTAGTCCTGACTTCCCCGGGCAACTGAGTGGAGCCACCGTTCCCTGATCTCACTAGGGCTCTGCCATCCCGTTACAAAACCACCCGTCCCTCTTTGGAGAAGGCTGCTGCCCTGAGTACCTGACTCTCGAATGCTCCCTCTCTCTTCCCGCTCCAGCTCGTTGGGGGGAGATGTTGCTTCCGATGGCGATTTCCTCATCTTTGAAGGCAATCGTTACAGTCGCAAGGGCTTCCTCTTCAAGAGCTTTGCCATGTCGGCAGTGGTGAGTGTCTGTGGCTCTGCAGAGAGGCTGCATGATTGGCTTCTTCTCAAGGGGGGGGAAGTTGGCCTGTCAAGGTGTAGCTTAGGGCTAGTCAGAAAATGAGATTTTGGGGGTTCCTCTCCCTCTCAGAAAACTTCTTTTGGCAAAAATTCAAAATTGTTCTTGTCTGCAAATGTTGCTGTGATGGCTCATGGGACTTGTAGTTCTGGTGCCTAGTGCTCCTATTTCTCTCAATGATCTGACCTCCTGGTTAGACTACATCTCCCATGAGGCACCACGGGCTCCCCTCTTGGAGGTACACCATGGGAGTCCAGGGCCTTGGTGCACCATGGGAAATGTAGACTGGAGAGCCTGGTCCATAGACCAGAATCAGGAGGTGAGTTACCTGAGTTATATCTCCCACCAGGCTCCACAGCAGCAATCCACACTGGAATATTTTGGTTTTGGACACTTGGCTTTTGGTGGGAATTTTGAAATTTCCCGTGGCACACAGGTGCATCACACGGAACTGTCTGGTTAGTCGGAAATCCAATTTTCTTTTTAAAACCCCTCCCAAAACCAACCCAGTGTTGATGGAAAATTTTCAGTGTCCAACATGGGCTTGGTGGGATCCTCCTCTGCGTATGTGATGGGCTTGGAGTGAGATCCCCATTTGGACGTCTGACTGGGGAGACAGGTTGCTGAAATCCCCTCTACTTGTGCTTGGGTGGGGGAGGGGTTGGGTGTGTATTTGGAGAAGGTAGCAGTGAACCGCATGATCCCCATCTGGGTGTGTAACTTGCATGCCAGACTCCCCATGGATTGAGATGAACCACCCCTGGAGCAAAGCCCTGCTCTTATCCCCTGTTGTGTGGCAAGGCAGGGAACCCAACCCCTGGCATGCAGCAGGGACCCTCAGTTTGGAGGGAAGCTCTGCAGGCTCCATTTGGATTTCTGTCTCCCCTTCCTGAAATCTCTTCCTCTTTGTCCCCCAGATCACGGAGGGAGTGAAGCCCACCCTGTCTGAGCTGGAGAAGTTTGAGGACCAGCCGGAAGGCATCGACCTGGAGGTGGTTACCGAAAGCACGGGTATGTAGAAATGACTCATGCGCATCAGAGGGTCCGTCTAGACCAGGTGGATCGATGGGAGGGCTGGTCTTCACCTCCAGGTCTTGCTGTGGGCACCCCCTGTCTGGGGCGATGCCTTCCCCGTGAGTCACGGTGCTTTCCATTGGGCAGGGAAGGAACGGGAGCACAACTTCCAACCTGGCGACAACGTGGAGGTGTGCGAGGGGGAGCTGATCAACTTGCAGGGCAAGATCCTGAGTGTGGATGGCAACAAAATCACCATCATGCCCAAGCACGAGGATCTCAAGGTATGGAATGGGTGGCCCTGGCCAGCACAGCCTCCCCGCTTGCATCCAGGGCCTTCGGCTGCCTAGGAGGATGGGAGAGAGCAAGTGGCAGCAGGTGTGTGATGTTCCTGGCTGAACCTATAGGATCTTGGCAGCCTTTAGCACCTTCCCATTCCTGGGTGCTGTGTCCAGGGTCCCTGGCATCTCCGGGACTAGCCCAGGAATGTAAAACGATAGAGCCACGAGCCCCGCAACAGGCAGTGCTGCCTGCATCCTGCTGTCAACCCCCTTCTGCCCATCTCTTGCATCCGCCCTGACCCTGTTCCCCCTCTGCCCAGGACATGCTGGAGTTCCCGGCTCAAGAGTTGCGCAAGTACTTCAAGATGGGCGACCACGTCAAGGTGATCGCGGGACGGTTCGAGGGTGACACAGGGCTGATTGTGCGGGTGGAGGAGAACTTCGTCATCCTCTTCTCGGACCTCACCATGCACGAGGTAAGCAGGGCAGCTGCGGCGCTTCCGGTGCCTCCCCTCTAACTGTGCCCTTCCGGAGCCACTTCCTCACTTGCTTGCCCGTTCCAGCTCAAGGTGCTACCTCGGGACTTGCAGCTCTGCTCCGAGACAGCCTCCGGTGTGGACGTGGGCGGGCAGCATGAGTGGGGAGAGCTGGTCCAGCTGGATCCCCAGACTGTCGGGGTTATCGTCCGCCTGGAGCGGGAAACCTTCCAGGTGGGTGTGTGTGGCTGTCTGGTTCCCTGGTGCTGCCCACGCTGGGCAAGCCTGCACCAAACTCTCTCACTGAAGCGGCAGCGCGGCAGAGGGAGCTACCGGCTTCTCTTGAGGTTGGCCTGGCGCTGGGTTCTGCGGCAGGAGAGACCTGACATTCGCACTGGATCACACTGAAGGTCTGGCGTCCTACCTCTGCAGTGGGCCCATCCCATTCCCTCCTGGCACTGTGCTCCCTGCCAGGCCAGCAGCCGGGAAGGAGAGTTCTCTTTTGATCCCTTGGGTGCTTGCCTGCTCGCCCACAAGCAGCATTCAGTGGCATGATTCATGGGATGGCAATGAGCCAGCTGTAGCCTGTGCCTGGCTCGGGGCTGGAATTCCCCTTTCTCCTGGAGATGGGTTCCCACTTTGCCCTCCTTGGTCTGACGAGATTGCTCGGCTTCCAGGGTTGCTGAGTTTTTTTTTTTTTCCCTAGGTCCTTTGCAAACGTAACTACCTGGGTTCTGTTCTCTGTGTGATACCAGTGGTCAGACTGGATCATCTGGGGTCCCTTCTGGGTTGGGGGTGGTTCTGGGGTCTCGGGCAGAAGCCCCCCCATAAGACTCCTGTCTCCTGGCAGTGTCTTTCAGCCAGTCACGTGGATTCATAGGCTATAAGGTCAGGAGGGACCATTCTGATCATCTGGTTTGACCTGTTGACATTGCAAACTCACCCGCCTGTTCCCGTAGCTCACCGTGGCCTCTGGCTGAGGTACTCAAGTCTTCAAGTTACAGTGAATTCACTGTCTACTCCAGTTCAAGCCAGTAAATAACCTAGGCCCCATGCTGCCGAGAAAGGTGAAAGGCCACCTGGGGCTCTGCCTGGGGGGAAAACTTCCCTTGTGATCTCCTCGTGCCCCCTGCGCAGGTCCTGAACATGTACGGCAAAGTGGTGACAGTCAGGCACCAGGCTGTGACGCGGAAGAAGGACAATCGCTTCGCTGTGGCCCTGGACTCGGAGCAGAACAACATTCACGTTAAGGACATCGTTAAAGTCATCGATGGGCCACATTCGGTGAGCGGACTGGGGCGGGGCTGAGCCTGTGCATGGCGAGCCTAAGATCTCAGCTGCACTTTCTGTGCCCCAGTGAGCTGAGGCCCAGCCCCCTGCTGCCAGGTCCTGTCACCATGGATGGCGCTCTTGCCACTGGAATGGGGCTGGACTGGATCGGTCCGTGAAGGGGAGAGATCCTGGGGGGAACTAGCAAGTCACTCAGGGAGCTGTCTTCCCTTGGAATTGGTGCTGACCCCCACATGGGCCTTGTCATGGGCCCCTGGGGGCATTCTCTCTCTAAATAGATACCCTGACCGTGGGGAGTCCTTAACCCCTGCCCTCTTCCCCCCTCCCCCCCCCGACTGTTCTCACATCAGCGTGTTTAAGCCCAGAGTTCTGGCTGTATTCCAAACTCGGTTAATTTCCCTCCCCATCCCTGGATTCCCCCTGCAACTGTGTACAGTTTTGTCCTTCACTTCCTGTCCTAATCCCTTGCTGAGCAGCTGCTGCGATGGATTCCAGAGGGGGCTGCATTGCAGTGGCGGGCCAGGTTTTCCCTCCTCGGACTGCGCCACACCACTGCGCCACTGCCAATGTGCAGCCCCCGGGGACTGAGAGCTTGGGCCGCCTCTTGGCTCTGTGACGTGCCCTGCCCCGGGGGGCTGTGGCTTTGGCCTCCCAGCCTTGCGGCTGGACTCTGGATGCAGCCTGGGCTAGAAGGTGTCTCAGGAATAACTCTCCACCCTGCTTCTTCCCCAGGGCCGTGAGGGGGAGATCAGGCACCTCTTCCGCGGCTTTGGATTCCTGCACTGCAAGAAGCTGGTGGAGAATGGGGGCATGTTTGTGTGCAAGACTCGCCACCTGGTGCTGGCTGGGGGCTCCAAGGTGAGGAGCCTAAGGAGACCCCGGGACTCACCATTGGCTGGTGGGACTTGCCTGAAGCAGAGCACTGGGCGTCTCAGTCTCCTGTCCTGCCTCCCTGTTGCACTGGGGTGGGCTGTCCCAGATCTGCCTCCTTATCCCCATGAGGCTGAGTCAGGCTGCCTAGTCCCTGATCCTGACTCTTGTCAGCTGTTTCTGGATGCCTCAAAGGCAGCGACACCTAGTGCTGGTGCATTGGGAGGAGTGGATTTCAATTGGCAGTCCTTCCATGCCCCTAACCGTGACGATCTGCAGTCCTGGGCAACGGAGAGTAGCTAGCTCCTGGCTGTGTGAAGCAGGACTCCTGGATGTGACCCTATGAGTCTTTTCCTCGTAGACTGGGGGTGAGGTAGGGAAATGGGGTTAATAGGTGAGGTAAGGAAGCAGGCCGGTTCGCCTTGTGGGCTGTGTCCTCTGGCAGCTGATGGGGAAGGGCGGAGCCAGAGCCCCCTCTGGGTGGAGTGGAGAATGGGTCCAGACTTCTCTTCCCAGGGCATAGATCTAGTCTATCCTCATTGGTGCTGGGGGAACATAGTGTCCCCTTGTGTCATGCTGACTTCTTGGTTCCTCACCAGGTTTCGTCTTTGGGCCCCCGCGGGACTTTCCCTCCCCCCTCCCAGCTGCACCTGGGGGAGATGAACCCAGGGATGCCTCCCTTCCCTGGGGAGCCCCAGCTCTTCCAGAGCTTTCCCTTTCTGCTCTCACCCACTTTCCCTCTTGCAGCCCCGGGATGTCACCAACTTCACCGTCGGAGGCTTTGCCCCCATGAGTCCTCGGATCAGCAGCCCCATGCACCCCAGTGCGGCAGGTGGGTGCCCTGTGGGGCTGGGCCCAGTTTGGGGATAGTTGTAGGTTCTGTTTCACCCCCAGCTTGGCCCCACATGAACATCGGTGCCGCGCTACAGTGACCTGCAGTCGCATGTGGGGGGATCTGACCTGTAACACTGGGGTGACGTGAGGCTGCAGTGGTGGGGGCACCATCCTGCTCTGATCTCTGCCCCCTTTCCGCAGGTCAGCGAGGTGGCTTTGGCGGAGGTGGGATGAGCCGGGGCCGTGGGCGCAGGGACAATGACCTGATTGGACAGACGGTGCGGATCTCCCAAGGACCTTACAAAGGTGATGGGTTGTGTTACAGGCTGACGGAGGGGCGTGGGGTCTTGTGTTTAGAGCTGGGAAGGCAAGGATTCCTGGGTTTTATCCCTGGCACTGAAGGGGGAGTGAGGGCTAGTGGTTAGCATGCAGAGTCAGGACCCCTGGGTTTTTCCCCCACACCTGAGCGCGTGATTAGTCTCTGCTGGTAGCGGCCCTGCCCTAAGGTGAGCTCCAAGTTCAAATCCAGCCTGTGGCTGCCCCTCCCTATATCTGTGCAGTGAGGACCGAGGAGCCCTGAGCTCTCAGCAGGTTCTTACCGCCCCATAATGGGGCTCTGAAGCCCAGCTGGAGCTCTGGCCATGGGCGCTTGGCTTTGGGAGCCCTTTTCCCAGGCGGCTCTTGGTGATGCTCAGATACATGTGAGCTCCAGGAGCTGCGTCAGGGTCAGAGAGCTGAGGCCTTGTCTCTCTCAGGCTACATCGGGGTGGTTAAGGATGCCACGGAGTCCACAGCCCGGGTGGAGCTCCATTCCACCTGCCAGACCATCTCAGTGGATCGCCAGCGCCTCACCACCGTGTAAGTGCAGTGGGCGGGGGAGACGGGGCCGCATGAGCTGCCATCGGCTCTGGGCAGGTAGCTGCACTAACGATCGCACTGTACAGCGCTGGCACACTGGGGGCTGGGCTGGGACAGGTGCCTAGAAGCTGCTACACTAGGAACGGAATGGCCATATGGCTCAGGCCAGTGGAGGTTCTGGCCACTGTGGGAAGACTGGAGACTGGGCGAGAGCCAGGTGCTTCAGAGAGAATGGCCAGAACAGGGCAATTGCCCAGGGATCCATCCCGTCTAGGCCCAGCTCTGTAGTTAGGGTTAGGGGGCAGAGGAGATCCCTGAGTCTCCCCCCGGCAGAAGGAAAGCAGGGGAAATTCCCTTGGAGGAGAAGAGGAACTGTGGTGGCCCCTGGGCTAGAGAACTGCTGACCTCTAGGTCCCGGGCTGGGTCGTGACTGGCGGCTTGGTACCCCTGATGGGAAACTAGCTTAGTTCCATGCCCACTTTGCACCATCCTGTTGTCAGCTTCAGCAGAGGCTGAGAACGAGGAGACTGGCCTCATTCTGGGGGAAAGCTGAGTTCCTCTGGTGGTGGGCAGTGGGTCTGGGGGGACCATTCTGGGTGCAGGGATTGGCCCTGGGACAATGGGCTGAGTGAGCCAGTGGACAGCAGCTCTTCTCTCGCTGGCAGGGGTTCGAGGAGACCTGGCGGCATGACCTCCGCCTATGGCCGCACCCCCATGTACGGCTCGCAGACCCCCATGTATGGCTCCGGCTCCCGCACGCCCATGTACGGCTCTCAGACTCCGCTGCATGACGGTGAGTGAGCTGAGCCTGCTGCTGGGGAATTGGGTTGGGTCCCGGAGGAAGAGGATGGTAGGTGGTTCCCCAGGAACAGGGCTCCCCCCCTACAGTCAGTCCGCTCTGTCCTGTGTCATGCACAGCTGGGCTGCCATGGGGAGCCCGACAGACCTGCTCCAGGCCCTGGCAAGGGACGGGATGGAAGCAGGGTGCGGTAGGCCTGCTCCCTTCCATCTCGGCTGCCTGGGTACAAGTGCTAACCAGGCGCGCTCGGGGCTCTTTCAGGCAGCAGGACCCCGCACTATGGCTCTCAGACGCCGCTGCACGATGGTAGCCGGACGCCTGCGCAGAGCGGTGCTTGGGACCCCAACAACCCCAACACGCCTTCCAGGTTTGTGCCTTTCGCACTAGTCTGGGGCGGGCAGAGGGTGGCTTTGACATGGTCAGCCAGTAGGGGGCAGAGGTGCGTGGCACGATGGGGGCTGTGGAGTGGGGCTCAGTTGTGGGGCTTCATGTGACACAGGAGCTCCAGGGGAACTGTGATTGGATGTGAGTGCGGCGCCCTCTGCTGGAGAGTGGAGACTGGGTGGGGGGATTACGTCAGCAGGCTGAGGGAACAGGCTGCAAACAGCTGTGCAAGTGATGTTTTCCTCCCCCAGGGCGGAAGAGGAGTTTGAATACGGCTTCGATGACGAGCCTACGCCCTCTCCGCAAGGCTACGGAGGGACCCCCAATCCTCAGACTCCCGGCTACCCCGACCCTTCGTCTCCACAGGTCAATCCGCCCTACAATCCGCAGACGCCGGGGACCCCAGCCATGTGAGTGCACACGCTCCTGCACATGGAGCTAGGCAGGGATGGATCTCTGTTGGGTTCCTGCCCCCCTCCTCACTGCTGGTCTCTTCTCACTGCAGGTACAACACCGACCAGTTTTCTCCGTACGCTGTTCCATCTCCTCAGGGCTCCTATCAGCCAAGCCCCAGCCCTCAGAGTTACCACCAGGTGGCGCCTAGCCCTGTAGGCTACCAGAACACCCACTCGCCCGCCAGTTACCACCCGACCCCGTCGCCCATGGCGTATCAGGTACCGACCGTCCCAGCTCCTTGCTGGGTTACACCCCAGGCTTAGCCGCACATGGTGCAGCCACCTCCAGCGGCGACGTGGCCTGATTCAACAGGGATTCCTGCTGGGGCTGCAAGGGGTTAATGGTGGAGGGCAGAGACCTCTAACCCCTGCTCTTCCCCGCAGGCCAGCCCCAGCCCCAGCCCCGTGGGCTACAGCCCCATGACGCCAGGAGCTCCTTCTCCAGGGGGCTACAACCCTCACACCCCTGGCTCGGGCATTGAGCAGAACTCCAGCGACTGGGTCACCACTGACATCCAGGTCAAAGTCCGAGACACCTACGTGGACAGCCAGGTGGTGGGGCAGACCGGAGTCATCCGCAGCGTGACGGTGCGTAGAGGAGAGAGCGCTGGCAGCTAGGCCGGGGAGCACCCTGTTGAGGCATAAGGGAGGGTCTGACGAGTGCAATTACTAAGGAAGGGGATGAAATAATTAGGGGTGAAATGAATGAAAGGTGGAAACACTCAGTAGACACCAAGGAAAGGATCCTGACAGCGAGAATTACTGCGTTATGGAATTGTTCCAGGGCAGCCCCTGGCTCCCCTTTCGTTGGGACGAGGAAAAGCCCTGGAGAATACGGCTGTGGGGAACAGCCCTGCCAGGAGGAGCGGGTTAGAAGCAATTACCCCGGCCAGTGCCACTTCTGAATTGGCCACCTGATCTAATCTGGGTGTTGTAGCTTTGAGGGCTGGCTCATAGGGGCATGGGGAAAACCCATCAAAGTTAGACAACTTTGTGCCTACATGCACAGCCGTGTTGGGTCTGGCATCGGCCCTCCCCCTGCATACCTAAGGTACACAAGAACGGTCACACTGGGTCAGACTGATGATCCATCTAGCCCAGTGTCCTGTCTGCTGACAGTGGCCATTGCCAGGTGCCCCAAAGGGAATGAATGGAACAAGAGACCCATCCCCTGCTGCTCACTCAGAACAGGTGTGAACAGACTTGTGCAGGACAGTTGTGGGGGGGACACCAGTGATGCCAAGATGTGCAGTGAATAACCAGACACATGCAAGGCCCGTAGAGGAGGGGGAACGAAGGGGAAGGGGAGCTGTACGAACACACTAAGTGGCAAGCGCGCAGGCCAATGCCATCAAGATGCCACAAGCTGCAGAGGAGAAGGCTCCTGTAGCTACCTTTCTGACACACCTGTGAGCAGGTAACAGTGGGGTTGCTGTGCTAGCTGCCTGGGCGTGTACGTGGGCGACTGCCCCTTGCAATTACTGTGCTTCTGGGTACACCCAGCTGCTGTTCACTCCTATGAGCTGGATGGAAGCGGACACAGGCAACAAACAGACCTTTGCCTGCGGTGTTCAGGTAACGTAAGGGAACTAGGCAAGTTAGGGTGTAGCCTACTAACCGTTTACCTGAAACTGATACTTATCAGTTACTGGGGTTGGTTACACTCAGCCGGCTCCCTGGGAGCTGGGTTGGCAGGGGCTGGCGGCTCCGCACCCGGGAGGGGCTGCTGTGGGCTCTGCAGAGTAAAGGTTATTTAGGCTTTATGTTGCAGTGGCCTCAGCGTGTAACTGTAACCTCCGAGATTGTCACTGGTTACACGGGTCCCTATTTAACCGAATTGTAACGTCCTTACAGGGAACAGGGTTTCTTGAGATCATTTTGGACTCTTCCTCGAATTCTGTGGGATGAAGAGCTGAATTCTCTGATTTGCTTTTGAGCTCAGCTGTGCCTGACAAATGGATTTGAAAATGTGTGGTGCCCAACACCCTTAGGAAGGATAAGGGGGGCCCAGAATATAGGGAGGTTGGGGGGCTACCCTAGTGGCACAGTGCCTAAGGTACACACCTCCAGAGCCAGAAGTCAAGGGCTCAAGCCCTGCTCCCCCCCCCCCCTCGGGATATGGGGAGGTGCCAGCTTGGTGATGGATGGACCAGGCACCCCTGAGACAAAGAAAGGATAAGGGGGGCCCAGAATGTACAGAGGTTTGGGGGCTCCCCCAGTGGCACAGTGGATAAGGCACCTGACCAGGTCGTCATCTCTCATCAGGGTGGAATGTGCTCAGTTTACCTGAAGGACAGCGAGAAAGTGGTCAGCATTTCAAGTGAGCACCTGGAACCTGTCATACCGACCAAAAACAATAAGGTACATTAACCCGGACCCATCTGGCAGCTCCGATCGAATGGCATGGCTAGCTTCTCCAGGGGTGGGCTTATGCTGACCTGCATGGAATCTGATTCTGGATGTGTCTGTTGGGTCTTGGCTGAGTGACTGTGTGGTACTCTCTAAGGTCTAGCCCATTGTGCTAGGTGCTGTATAAACAGGGTAGGCCGTGGCCATGCTCTTAGATTGTTAGGAGAACAAGGTCAGCATTGCTAGGGAGGGAATTGTCCCTTGCTTGGTAATACATCTCAAGAAAAAATCCCCATTCAAGCAGCATTCTGTCATCCCTCAATCTTATCTAGTGCTGTCAGGACAAGGGATGTTAAATATCAGTTAATTGAATAGTTGATTTAACCTCATGACTTATTATCAGTTACTTGACTATTTGATAGTCCCTGGCTGTGGGGCCGGCAGCCAGTGCAATCCGGCCCCACTCCCAAGGAGCCCCCTGCCACTCTGCACTGCTGCCTCTATAAGGGATAGCAGGCGGGAGCTGGTCTATGAGCGGAACCAGTTTAAAAACCAGCTTCTCTCGTGGACCAGCTGCTTGTTGCCCTGCACTGTTGCCTCTGATACAGAGGCAGCATTGCAGGGTGGCAGCAGCTCCTCTCCAGGGGGATGTCTGAGCTCCCAGACCCTGCCCACCTGCCTCCAAATACACTTTAAATGCAGAGCAACAGCGGGGGTAGGTCCTGGACCTGGCGCAAGCCAGGACTGTGCCAGGCTGCTGGCCAGCCTGCTAAAATATTTTCTGGCAAGGGGAAGGAGGGAAATGCGTATAGCCTATAGCATTAATCTATAAGCTTTTGTGTACTTGTTTATCAATTACACTATTACATCCCTAATCAGCAGACCTCAAAGTGCTTTACAAAGGAGGTCAGTCAGCCTGCCTGTTTTTCCAATGGGGAAACTGAGGCACGGGAAATTGCCCGAGGTCACCCAGGAGGTTTTATTCTGTCTATACAGCATCTGGCACAGTGGGGTGCTGGTCTGTGACTGGCTCCTAGGTGGTTCTGCAATGTAATTATCCTGCATGGATAAGTCTTCAGACTGAGGGTTCCGTGGGGCTGGGATCATGCCATGCCACCTTCTATGCTGGGGAACACAGGATATGCTGAAGGCACCACCAGAAGTAAAGAATAAGTCCTTTTCCAGTCATGCTTGACCTGGACCCCCATGTGACTAAGAGCGGGTTAAGGGTCTAGCGTGCACTCAAGAGGCTGGGTTTACTAGATGTGTGATGGTCAAGCCTTGCTCTTATGCAGTTGGTCTGTCCAAGCTGCAGGGCTCATGCATATTAATGTTGTGGTGCTCAGACATGGAGCAAGGGATTAGCCCTGTTGAAGAGCTTCCAGTTTAAATAGACATGATATTGAAATGGAGACTGCCTGCGACCTCTGATGTCTGTGTCTCCTCCAACCCTTGCTTATGTGAATGCTTCATTTGCCTCCACCCACCCTCGCTGATCTGGGTCGTATTGAGCAGTACATGCGGTGGGATGCATTGTCTGTATGCATGGAGAGGAAGGATGGTATAGTGGTTAGGGAGCTAGACTGGGATACTGGAGGGCTACGTTCAGTTTTCACTTGGATGCTCTGGGCCTCAGGGTCTAGTATGTCGACTTATCTCATAAGCATTTGCTTATTGGACAGTCAACTAGTCGTTCACATCCCTAGGGAGCAGGTGACTCTTTGCTCCCACCCTCTCAGAGAGAACCACCAGCTGTTCTGAACAGCTGGTGGTTCCCTCTAGGCGCCTGTGCCCCTAGCGGTGGGAGGAGACTGCGTGCTCCCCCCTACCTCCAGATCAATCAGGGCATGGGGGCAAGGGGAACACATGAAATCTGCCCCCATCCTGCAATGAGCACCGCGCTTAGTCACCCGCCAGCTGAGCCCCTTGTAGGGCAGGAGGAGACTTTGCACGCTCCCTTCGCCCCTAAGCTCTGATTGGCCTGGGGACAGGGGAAGCGTGAAGTCTCTCACTCCTTGCCCTCTGGTGTGCGGCACACTCCCCTGTCCCTAGGCCCTTATTGGCAGGGCCGCTTGGTGGGCCAAATCCAGCCTGCGGAGGCCCTTTTCCCCACTCATGTTCCTATTGCCCTTCATAATGCAGAACATCCATGGTCTGGAAAATTCCATAATTTGGCATAGCCTATTTCCCAAGGTTGCTAGATTAAAGAGGTTCAAATGTAACCCCCATCTTTTATGTAGCATTTCCTGTCTTTGGCTCCTGATGTGCTGGCCTGCATCCTGGGGGTTGTGAAGATAAATATGCTAAAGATTGTGGGGAAGTCAAATTAGGCTCAGTGACCCTCTGCAGCCAGTTCTGCGCCCCTTCCACCGCACTGCAGACACAGTCAGTCTAGCACAGGGTTTCCCAACCTATGGGTCTGGACCCAAATATGGGTCACCATTACATTTCAAAAGGGTCGCCAAGTGTCTCCCCAGGTGGCTCTGCCCTCCCTCCTCCCCTGTTTTTGAATTGCCTTGGGTCACCAAGTCTCCCTGAATAGTCAAAATGGATCCCCATATGGAAAAGGTTGGGAACCACTGGTAGCAGGACCCTAATCCCTTGCTGCTCAAGCTCCTGTGCTTTGCATTCTCCAGGTAAAGGTGATCCTGGGGGAGGACCGGGAGGCGACAGGCGTCCTCTTGAGTATCGATGGAGAGGACGGCATCGTCCGCATGGACCTGGAGGAGCAGCTCAAGATCCTGAACTTGCGGTTCCTGGGCAAGCTGCTGGAGCCATAGGGCTAGGGGCCTTTTTAGCAGTTGACCAGAGAATGGCTCAACGTGTCCTTGTACAGAGTTTGGGGGAGGAGGGAGGCTGCTGCTTTTTGTTTTCTTTCCAGACCAGCCAGTGGTCGTGGGGAGGGGGGTGTTTTTATTTGTAATGCTGCAGTTAGGTCTCATGAGCAAATTGGGACTGGAGTAGGAAAACCAGTGTGCACGCGCGTGGGGGAGGGCAGAGGGAGAGGCAAGGGTTGTCCCGTTGCATAGAACGCGCTTCATCTCCTTCTCACAAAGGAAACCTACTTGCTGTGCCTGTGTTTCAATAAAATCCATCTGTTCTATGCTCCCTGCATTTGCTTAGTCTGTATCACTGGATGTCTCCTAGGAACCAGAGGAAGGGGCCAAATGCAGCCAGTCTGGTATAATGAAAAAGAATGGAATAACTGGGTCTTGTCTGAGTTTCGCTTTCTTCTCTTTGCCTTGTTGTTTATTTCAAAGAGTAATCTAAAATCCAAAGAGCTGGGAAAGAAAGCAAGTCGTTGTAGGGAAAGAACTGGTTAAAGAATATTTAGGTAAGTTCTATATATGCAAGCAGGCAAGGCCTAATGAAATTGACCCTGGGGTATATAAAGGAACTAACTGAAGCAATCTTGTAACCATTAGCAATAATCCTCAAGGACTAAAGGAAGAGTTGAAGTTTCAGGGCATGGTATATAAGAATGGTAAATAAAAAACGGGAACAAAGAGGACCTGGGGAATTTGTAGACCAGTCAGCCTGTCTTTGATACCTGGAAAGATAGGGGAACCAATTAAAACAACCATCATTTTGAAAGCCCGCAGAGCTATGGTGTCCAGCCAGTTCTGAAGCAGTAGCCACTAGCGGACTAGCTACACTCAGCCAGCCAAACAGCCACATATGGCTAGTGGCTAGCATGTTGGACACCACAGCAATAAGGAACAGCCAGCTTGGCTTTTCAAGAACAATCGTTTCCTTCTTCGACAGGGTTATTGGCCTAGTGGCTATGGGGGAAGTTGTAGATGCTTCATTTGATGGAGGCTTTTGATATTTTCAGCAAATGAAATCTACATTAAATCACTATATGGTGGGTGCACACATTTTTTACAAACCCCTGCGACCTACTCAAAGTACAGTTGTACTTTGAGTAGGTTGCAAGGGTTTGTAAAAAATGTGGGGATTTTGCTGGGATCAATCTTGGTCTAATACTATTCCCTATTTTCATTAATGAGGGAGATAATAGAGGGCCAAGGATGCTTATAAAATTTGCACCTGACACCAAGCTGGGAGGGGTTGCTAGCACTTTAGCAGTCAAGATTAGAATTTAAAACCTGACAATTTGGAGAATTGATCTGAAACCAACACAAGAAAATTCAATAAAAACAAGTGCAAAGTATTTTTACAGGCTGGGGACCAACCAGTTAAGTAGTAGTTCTGCAGAAAAGGACC